>JACJUY010000207.1:283827-301344 GCA_014220935.1 Platorchestia sp. MABIK | reverse complement strand
AATCATAAGAAAGAATCATAAGAAAGAATCATAAGAAAGAATCATAAGAAAGAATCATAAGAAAGAATCATAAAAAAGAATCAAAAAAGATAAACGGTATTTACAAAATAGATACAAAAGGCACATAATTGGCTTTTGAAATGTCTCAAAGAACAGATCCTTGGTTGATACACGCACATGGGTATCGTAATACGCAGGTCACTAGTCGAAACAAATGATTGAGGCCAATGTATTCTTGCTGTTGCTCAATCTAGGTTTGATAATGTATGTAGCTACAATTTGAAAAGAAGACGAGAAAACGCAACCAAGCCTCAAGTCATGAAATTTTGATATCTCCAACCATCGATGCTCCAGGAAGACGCCAGGATATTAGGAGCTTTATTTCAAACAATTTACGCCGTCACTGTGGAAGAGCAAAGAGCGTAAGTACACCAAGAAGAACTCACGCAGCCAGTACTGCTGCAAATACTTAAATTGCCCGGAAATTGGGTGATATATCTAAAAGACTGACTTTTATATAGACAGTAGACTCATAACATCGTACTCTGCAAAGCCTGGTAAAGCCTGCTCACCCGTTCGTGACGCATGCGAAGGTGGAGTTTGGACAGGCCGAGGTGACGGCACCAGAAAGCGTCGCATCGGTGGACGCGATCGGAGCGAGGGGATGGTACGAGTGGTCAGAGGGAGCTTCGGCGACGGTAGCCTTCTTCTTCTTGCAGCTCGGGTAACTCCGCTCATCTTCTGCGTCCAGGCAGTCGACCTTCGCGAGGGTGAGACATATGACATGAGTGAATGCACTTCCAACTCACAAGTTGCAACAGAACGATTTGGTTAGAATTAGTCGGTGATCGACCTTCACGAGGGTTGAAGACAGATGGCACGAGTGAATACACTTCCAACTTACAAGTTGCAACAGAAAGATTTTGATCAAAGTTAATTGGCGACGACTCTACGATCAAGAGCGAGGAAAAGGCTTAACGGTCTCAGCCGATGGCTTTTCCCGAGGGGTTTAGACTGTACTAAATTCAGGTGAATGTTAGTAATGCATATATTTTGCTCAGAGGGGTAAAATAAAACAGCCAGCAACTCGTGGTTAGGCCTCAGGAGATGGGTTACGGGAGCACATCCTCGTGGACCTCGACACACGTTCCGGAAACTAAACAGTGGTAGGAATATTTGGCCAGCAAGTATTGAACGTTTGTATATAACCAATGGATCATGTCCATAAATTATGTTTCGAGTGTTTATTTTTACGCGACCCATTTCCCCTGATCAACATTATTATGGTAATCAAAGGTAAACAGTTTCTGCATAGTTCTATGGTGCGGCTAGTTTCGTTTTCAAAACCGGAGTAATAAATCCGAGCATGGTTATTAATGCCCTGTATACCGAAATCAAAACCCCATCAGTTCACTCTTTGTTTTTATTTCTCTTTCTTTCGTATGAAGCCCCTAGAATCATAATATGCCAAGCGCCAAATACACCTTGCGAAAATGAGTTCTGTATGCCGCTGTCATCCCCAAATTTTGCTTTGTATGGAGAGTTAGTCGTAGGTACAGGAAGATAGCTACAAACCGTCGAAAACCTCCAAGTTGCTGCGATGCGATGGTTGTTAAGTCGCCGAACTTGCATTCCGTTTTCTGACGTTTTCGAAAAGCAGCGCTTGTTACCGTATGATTCTAAGGGCCTCAGATACCGTCTTATTTACCCCACGCCAAATCTCTCGTAGAGTACAGTTGTAAATCGCCCATCTACAAGAGCGTCGTGAAACGCGAATCGATTCTAACGCGGAGAGTTCAGGTATCATTTATTAGCTGCAGAGCTCTTCCCTAATACTTCGCATGATCGATCACTACCTTATCTGCCAAGCCATGCGGCACAGTTACTCGAGTGGCAGGCAGCGGAAATTCATTCCAAATTTTATCATATTTTGTACGAGGAAGCCAACAAACCGACTGAACACTTTTCCGCTTACAAATGCGTCGACTGCTTGGCTCAACGACCAACAAAGATCTTCGATCCAAAAAGCAGCAACAGTTCTAAGTTTTATTTTATTTATTGGAATAGTTATCGAGCTTTTAGTGATTGCTTTCACTTATTCTAATTGGAAATAGGTAATTTCTTTCGTATAATGAGAGATTTATACTAAGGATTTACAGAATACTGCATCTTTGGATGATAGATTTTAGTCCTGAGTGCCCATTATTGCTCAGTGCAGAAAAGAGTTCCACAGAAAATATTTATGAAGATGCCTTCTGAAAATGTATGAGCGCTTATAGGACTCATAAGTGAATTTCAATACCAAGTACCAAGTCTGCATTAAAATCTTCGAGGAATTAACGCGTGCATTTAAATGAAATAATACGCAGTATTGAAAAGAGCAATGATAATTTATGTGAAGATAGGAAGTGCTAACATTAAACCAGTCAAGAGCTTACAGTTTTGATTTTCACCAGTGAGTTTAATTAATATTTATTTTGATGAAATAGCGAAATAGCGTAACAAATAAAATGAATAATGAAATAAAGCGAAAATGAAGCGGCGTTACAAAGCCATCGTCATCGAAATTTCGAAGATTCTGAGCAATTATTACGCAACGATAAAAGTTGCTCACGTGGCCGTCGCAGAACTTGTGCTCAGGTAAGCTGGCGTTCCAGGGCTGTGTGCAGCGGTGAGCTGCGGAGAGCCTCGGTGTGATGTGTCGCACTCCTTCCGAATCCTTCCCGTATTCTGGCAGAGTGATGGTAGATTAGATTAAACTATTAGTTAGTGTAAGCCTCCGTCCCCGCCATAAAGGCGATCCAAAGAGAGGATGGAGGAGGGCTCCGTTTTCGACAGCTTACTAAAATCTAAATCATGCCCCTGCAGTTCGCCAATTTTTGTCAGCTTACTAAGATCTAAACCACGCCCCTGCATGCAGTTCGCCAGCCAGACCGGCACTCGGAAGCGAGGTCAGCGCTGGTGGCCGTGGGCCCGACTCACGCATGACGCCGGCGATCCAGGGCAGGTAGTGGCGCACGCTCGTGTACACGCCTGGAATGCCAGGCTCCGCGCAGCCCTTGCCGAACGATACGATGCCGTCCTGCGTCCAGTTCTTGTGGTGGCTGGCGTGGGACAAGTAAGATCACAGTCGTGCAGTGGTAACAGGGGTAATTTTTGATGATCACCAATGACTAGGGTAGTTTTTTTATGATCACCAATGACTGGGGTAGTTTTTTTATGTTCACCAATGACTGGGGTAGTTTTTTTATGATCACCAATGACTGGGGTAGTTTTTTATGATCAACACTGACTAGGGTAGTTTTTTATGATCAACACTGACTAGGGTAGTTTTTTATGATCAACACTGACTAGGGTAGTTTTTTATGATCAACACTGACTAGGGTAGTTTTTTTATGATCACCAATGACTGGGGTAGTTTTTTATGATCAACACTGACTGAGGTAGTTTTTTATGATCAACACTGACTGAGGTAGTTTTTTTATGATCAACACTGACTGGGGTAGTTTTTCTATGNCCCACCGGTGATGACTGAAGGAATGTTCATAAAACTGCTGACCGACCAGTAGTCACTCACGGACTTAATTTTCATGAATACTCAAGGAAAGCTGTATGAAGGCACGATCCAGTTAATGTTTGCTATTTTCACAACTGCTTACTACAACTGACTTTAAATTTGAGTTGAATATTTAACTTCAGTTTTACCAGCCTCAGTCAAAGTGTTAATACGTTGTAGCCATTTCACCGGCAGCGAATATTTTTTTCGATAGCTTGGCTGAGCGCAACGTGCTGTTTTTCAAGCAGAAATTTTTAAGATCGGGCTCATGCAGCCAGGAACACTGTACGAGGTGCTACCTAGCTCATAGAACACATTGCTGGGGACCACTGCTGCAGTGGGAAATAGTTATATCATCAGGCTCCATATCGCATATTTTTGCAGGACACTTTAACAGAGTGAAAATCTTCAGCTGTACAGTAGTGAGTGCTGTAGCAAACCCTCCTCTACCATGGAGATTAATAATGGCAGTAAAATCCACATTTCAACAAAAAAGCTAATGACACCAACTCGAGACCTCCCATCGTCCCCCTAAGAAACGTAAACACTCTCAAACACAATAATTGTACGAGGAAACCAAACTAAAGGCAATAATCTCTAGCATAATTGTCAGTTTTTCATGATGTCGGTAACAGCACCACGAGACGCGCTTAGTACTCATAAGTACAACAATTGCTCCAGGAAACCATGACGAAAAACAAAATGCCTAATAACGCCTCAAAGTATTTCATAGTGCTCATCGCAGCAGCGCTTGGCACCAATAAATACTACAATTGCACAACAAAATCATAACTAAGAGCGACAAAGTCTAGCACAACGTCACGTTTTTCACAGCGCAGAGCAGAGCACTACGCGACGCGATTAGTAAACTTAGAAATACAGGGTGGGACAGAAAAACCTATCCGATTTCAAATCCCTTTTTCTCAGAAGAAGGAGCAGGTAGAGTAGTGGGGTAAAAACCGTTAGAAAGCCGGTTTTATGCCATTTGTCAGTAGTCAACAACTGCACGAGGAAACCAGAACTAAAAGCAACTAAGTATTTCTTGATACCGGTAACAGCACCACGCGACGCGATTTGTACTTACGGGTATAAGAACTGCAATTGTATGAGGAAACTAAAACTAAAATGGACCATGTCTAGCGCCACTCCGAGCATTTCATAGTGCTCAGCACAGCATCACGAGACGCACCGGCCTCACCAGTCCACGCGAGACGCAATTAGTACTTGTAAATACAATTATAGAATGAGGAAACCCGAACTAAAGCGACAGTGTCCAGCGCCACTGCAAGTATTGTGTAGGGCTGAGCACAGCAGGCAGCGTTTAGTAGCCCCATAGATACAATAGAACGAGGAAAGCAGAACTAAAAGCGACAATACAGCACGTGTCTGCCCACCAGTCCAGGATGCTGCCGCGGGAGCTGCAGACGCGGCATAGGAGCGGGCCGCCGGAGTCGCCGCTGCAGGCGTCCCGGCCTCCTGCCTTCAGTCCGGCGCACAGCACCTGCGGCACACGGCACTCACAAGACCAACACTGCGGCGCACGGCACTCACAAGACCAACAATGCGGCGCACGGCACTCACAAGACCAACACTGCGGCGCACGGCACTCACAAGACCAACACTGCGGCGCACATGCCCACGTTCCTCATGCCGCTAACAGAAAATTGAAAACCAGGTGTAATGAATTTCTCTCGCCGCTTGTGTAATTTATATTACTCTAAGATATTAGAGTCCATCGTAAAGCTACGAACAGTAGCTTTAATATTAACAGTAGAAGTTTTACTTCATCACACATGGTTCTCAATTCTCTGGGTGTTTGTGCTCGTTTATTTTGTACCAAGATATTGGAGTCCGTCCTAAAGCTATGAACAGTTTTATCAACATTGACAAAGAAAGGCGGCAACGAACCGCAATATAACCTGAGCTGAACGTAATTTGAACGCCACAAAAAAGAAAAAACGAGCTATGATATTGTCCCTCGATCTCTACACGAGTTCCTTTTTTTGCTGTTGTTGATGTTTTGGTTGTCCGTGGTCACAGTTAACAAGAAACAAATATGTCCTGCCGAAATTAGACCTAAGGTCACAAGCGCATTCAACACAGGAATCAACTAGACGACACAACGCAACAGTGCAAACATTACGAAAAAGGAGCATAATTTCTTTGTCATAAAAACAGGTTAACAGCGAACGAAATTCATCAGGATTACCCGACGATGACAGGCATAATTGCAATATAATAACGACTGGTATCACGACACCACACATGTCCGACGCTACAAAATCCATTACGAGACAAATCTGCTGTGTAGCGTCAGCGCTGATGCAGGCATTGCAATCCTGGGCTCAGTGTCTTGTTACTCTTAGCTGGCCTGGTCTGACGCTCTCAAGATTATTGCTAAATGGGAGGGATTACGCACGGCTTGAGGAAAGGCACGATTGCCTCGAGCCGAGAACAATGAGGAGGGAAGAGAGACGTCGTTTAGGGGAGCTGGCTTAAGAAAATTAGAACTGTCGCTCATCTGCAGGCCTCTGCACGGTAGAGCAAACAAAGAGTCATTTCTATAAGGGAAAATACACCTCTTGTTCGGCTAGCCAATAGAACGTGTTCACGTCAAACAAATTTTATGACGGCACCATTGCTACTTGTCGTTAGGCCAATAGCGGTGCCAAATTTGAGGCTAGCAGCGTTGCCAGAAGCAATATGAGCGCTGCTATTGGTTCAGCATTGCCCCACGGTGATGAAAAATGACTGGTCTGACCCTACCTTGCTTCTTCTACCGTGACCTGTACTACAAGTTCCGACACAGGATGGGGGCGGCAGAGTGAGGTCACCTTGTGCGTGTCCGGGATCCTGCGCGTGCCGTACACCTCCTGGCACGTCGTCAGGCTGCTGATGGGGACGAGGGCGTGCTGCAGCTTGTCCACTGCGCCCCGTGAGGTTATTAGAAGTTACTTTAAGGCTCCCTAACCGCAGATTAGAGGGTGCTTTGAGACTTCCCTAACCACAGGTGAAATTATTATGAGTTACTTCAAGACTCCCTAACCACAGGTTAAATATGTTACTTTAAGACTTCCTAACCAGAGATTAGATGATAGATTAACCCTTTAACGCTTGGAAGACTTTTCGGTCCACTTTCAAAAATAGCCTCAATATATTAAATTTCTTGTGAAATGTGTTACCTAGTGTGTTCTTTGGAGTTAACTGCCGAGTGGCAGCTCCTTCCTCATTCTAACGTCGGTCAGTACCTGATGCCAGAGTATGTCTAATGATGGTGGTTATGATAACGGTAATATGAATAGAAAAATGCTGACGTTAAAAGGTAAGCTTCCTTAACAGCAAGGCGTTTCAAAGAGGAAGGCATAATTTAATATGGGGACAAGGGAACGCTGAAGCTATGCACTATGTTCAAAGAAACGGTAAGTTGAGAAAGAATCACATGAAACAAGATGAAAGTTGAAAAAGATAATAGGTGCTGAAAAACAGGACAGCATCGAACCGAAAAAAGATAGCCCTTAACATTACAAAAACGCTTGATCAACAAAAAGAAGGCCTACCTAACTCGCAACTCGGGACATTTCTTACTAAACCGTCATTGCAAAGACGACATAATACTCACCTGTGTGAGTCCTGGGCTTAACGAAGCCCCAGCCTGCAATGGCGCACTCGTGCCCCATGATCCAAATTTTGTCGGGGTCAGGCAGGCACACCGGACGCACCCACCTGTTGTGGAGTGGACGCCATCATCAAATGACGTCATTGAACTTCAACCCTGATTCACATCCAAAACGACCGAACCCCTGAATACTTGTGGGAGTACTGCAATGTACAGAAGCAAGAGATGGAAGTTTTAATTTTTCGAATGAAAATGAAGGTGTTCATCGATTGAAAAGCCTCCGCTGTCTTCGGCTTAAGAGCCGCGATGACTTTTGAATAAAATCAGAGAAAAATATTTTTTGAAAGCCTGCACTCAGAGGATAACAGGTCTCAAGTTCGTTAGCGGTGCTGGGGTTACGATTTTAAGCAGAACGTGGCTAAATTAAGCTCTTTGGACGTGGTTTGTTAGGAGAACCTTACCAAACCTGTTTTAGGGCGGTTCGTAATTAGTACCATCATGCTTGAAAGGGTTAGCAGACCCTGTGTTGATAAATTTCCTCCCCTCTCCTTGTCACAGTCCAAGTACAAACAGCTAAATGAAATTAAAACCACAGCCCTCTACTCATGGGTTCATCAGATCTACCAGAGATATTCTGCGTTCCAAGAACAGCGTAATTCATTAAAAAAAGAAATACATGCTCTCACGCGATGTCAATTTCATTAAGTTCTATTACGCATACTCCGCTATAATCATGTCTCAATTTTGAACGTGGAATATTTCAATCAGCCGAAGTTAGCATTTCGTCTCAGACACAAATGAAAATATCAGAGTCGCGATATTGAGTCCATAACTCCTCCAAGTTTAAGATGATCAACTTCAGAGTCAAGGATATTTCTGCTAAAGGTAAGACTCGTATACGAGTATACAGTTGCTAACTACAGAAACTGTAGAGGTTTGAATCGAAATTGAGAAAAAAAAATACGAATTGATTTCTTTCTAGAAATCTGCACAGATTTCACGCAGGCCACTGGAGTTGTTGCAACAACTACTACCACCACGTAAAATACTCTCTTTTACCTCTTAAAGAACACTTGAAGGAAATCAAAACAAAGACAGGGAAACGGTCACTTCAGGTGTGGTTGACGAGTGGTGCTACCCCCTCATGTTGAAAAGGCCTATGCTAAAATAATAAAACAGGTTTTATTGAACGTGTTTTCTGAGCAAACGCTATTATTTCGTCTCACAGGATAATTTCAAGTCGCATCAATTTTATCGGGGGATTTTTGAAAGAATTGAAAGGTAATCTCGCAAGTTATCTTCTCGCTCTCTTAATGTCTCACCGCATGCATGCAGAATTATTTACTTGATATGGTCTCATTTCTAAGCATAGTCAAACATCGTCTGAAATTAATTAAGAAAGTCGAAACTTCATTGCTGTATAAGCAACAAAGTTCCGAGACGCCGCATAGTTGTCGGTTTAGAAATGGCCTAACAGCTACGCTCCCAGCCTCCGTCATTGCCCGGAGGTCTGACTGGTTGCGGCAACTTTAATTAGATCTGAAGAAGTTTTCACGCTGCCAAATTCTTGCAATGGCTTCATATCCCTTTAAATCTACACGCTATAAATTCAAGTCTAGGAACAAGCCGATGAAGCATGTTCTGCCAAAGGCTTGCATGTAAGTATATCTTCAAATCTGAATAGATCTCTTATAATCTACAAGGTACAAATTAATGTCCAGGAACATGCCAACGAAGCATGTTCTGTCGATGGTTTGCAAAAAATATAGTAACGATCTTTAAATCGAAACCATCTACCCACACATTCTAACTTCCATTCACCTCGTGAACATAAAGGCTGCTTCTCATTCTATGTAACACGCGCAATTATGAAAAATCTCAACTCCGTCAACATCGACGAATTGATGAATCCGAAAACAAACTAATGAACTAAATGTGTGACCTGAGCACCCTCTGCGTATTGGAAGCTCACTTGTTCAGATAGAGAGGCACTTTCAGTTCCAGCAGAGCGATGTCGTTCACGAGCGAGTTCGAGGAGAAATTCGCGTGCACGAAGATTTCTCGGACAGGCACAACCTGCACGGTCGGACCGTAGGTGGATCGGCGGTACATTCCGGCCACCACTTCGTAAATGTGACGTCTTGCGCTTCTGTGGCAGGTAAAGTTCAGACGTTTTTAAAGAGGAAATTTGATAGTTTTGTTTTTGGGATTCTCTCGTTAGTAATTTGAGATAAAAAACAAGTCGTTTAAAATTAGGAATAACCTTTTGAGCTCTATAGATACGTGATACACGCTTCTGAAATTACTTTAGAAATTGGGTAATACTCAACTTGAGAATGACTTTAAAGAACGCACATCAATCGATGGGATATCTGGAATCAAAATAAAGATTCTCGAGTACACTTACCGACTAGAATACTGCCAGGTTTAGATTAGATTATTAGTTAGTTTAAGCCTCCCTATCCTCAACAAATGAGAGACAAAGAGAGGAAGGAAGAAGGCACCATTTAGTATAGAGTTAAGGGAACGTGGAATCTATGCAGAAAAGGCATAGAAACAGTAAGATGAGAAAGAAGTTCATGAAACAAGATCAAAGTTGAAGAAGAAAGTAGTAGGTGTTGAAAAAACAGGACAGCAGTGAACCGAAAAAAGTTGGTCCGTAACAAAACAAAAACCTATGTTATTTTAACAAAAAGAAAACCTACCTAACCTTTAGCTCGGGCCCTCACATTGCCCCCTGGGAGCGCTAATACTACCAGGAGTTGGGAGACTACTTGATTAGGATTTTTATTTCTAGATTAAAAAATCAAAGTTTCTTCAAATTGCGATTAGAAATCGACTTATTAAAGACAAACGGAGTTTAGAAAGCCATCAAAAACTTTAATTGTTATAATGGCACGGCTGCCTTTCACCCACTCAAAGATCTGCTTGCGAACAGTCCAAGATATATGCTACAGGTCAAGAATAAGGAATTGTAAAAGTGCCTATTGAAAGTTGATCATCTTCATTTCCCGTGGTTTGTATTGCATCGAAATACTTCTACCAATACTCCTACAGCCTCCTAAATCCCAACAAAGGTGTTCTAGAGAGAAGAAAGATGAAGGCCTTTTATAGTATTGAGTTAA
Source organism: Platorchestia sp. MABIK (assembly GCA_014220935.1). Classification (NCBI taxonomy): domain Eukaryota; kingdom Metazoa; phylum Arthropoda; class Malacostraca; order Amphipoda; family Talitridae; genus Platorchestia; species Platorchestia sp. MABIK. The sequence goes on along the minus strand of JACJUY010000207.1, from coordinate 291,047 downwards.
ACTGGGACGTGGAATCTATACAGAACTGGAGTTCTGACATAAAATCCCCTAAACAGAGATACATCAGGTTGAGAAGGAAGTTTATTCAACCAGGAAATAATTGAAGAAGGAAGTAATAAGTGTTCAAAAACAGGATAACAGTGAACCGAAAAAGATGATCCTTACCATAAAGAGTATTTTGTTTTAACAAAAAGAAGGCTTACATAACTCTCAGTTCGGGACATCACATTCTCCCTTGCGACACTACAAATTTTGAAGAATAGTTAAGGATTATACTTTATTATTACATTCGCACACGTACATTAAATTGTACGACTTCTTGCGCCGTTATGCTCACCCTCAGGCCACCACCAACCCTATCACGAAAGAAACATCTTTAAATTAAAACAATCGCATTCTGCGGCGATTATATTTCAACTCTTAGACTAAAAGTTCGAGTTTCACAAGCAGAAGAGAGTCCCATACAATTCCGTTTTCCTTGGTCATTTTGGGAGCCGCTAACACTCTGTTGAAAAGGCGAAATTGGGAACTGAAATTCACCCAGAATCTTTTGCGTTAGAATTGCGATGACGAAGAAGTCTGACCTCATGCAGTGGGCTGCGACGAGGACGTGGGAGGCGGACAGGACGGTGCCGCCGCAGTCGTGCTCGCCGTCCTTCCTCAGCGACACGACGGAGGGCCACGCGCCCTCGTGTGCCAGCATCCCTCCGATTATGCGACGTTGCTCCACCCCGCCTTTTGCACGCGCCAACATAGCTCATGCTAACTTATTCTAAAAAGTTAGAATACTAAAAAGCTACAATTCTAAAAACCTTAATTTCTAACTTGCTTCTAGTAAATCTGTGTGCCGAGTCCCAAAACTGTATTCACTATTTGGCCGCCGCGTCAACGGTTTTGACGTGTCTATTGACAGACATGACATGAGGCTAATCAGTTCAATCGAGGTGAAAAACATTTATAAAAAATTAAATGTCATGAAAAATTATACGCCATGAAAAAACTTCAATTGCATTTGAACCAAAAAAGCAGATTAGATGCTGGCTTAAGCCTCCCTAAACGCAACAAAGGGCTCCAAAGAGAGGAAAGAGGAAAACACCACTTAGTAAGAACTTGAGGAAACGCGGACTTTGCGCATAAAGTGTATTGGAAACAGAAAGTTGAGAAAGATTTATGGAATAAGATAAAAGTAGAAGAAGGGAGTAGTACGAGGTAAAAAAATAGGACAGCATTGAATCGATAAACGATGGTCCGCAACCAAAACAAAAACTAGTCAATTTCAACAACAGGAAGGACTATCTAACTTTCAGCTCGGGACCTCACATTATCTCCATGGGAGAGCTAATTCCTATCGATTAAAATAGTTGCATCTCCACTGCGGGGGGAATAACGTCAAGGTAACCGTCATGTCCCAAGGGCAACACTTTGCTTACCCGGCCGAGTTCGTAGATTTTGTGGATGACGTGAATGAGATCTTTTCCAGATAAGCCCCGCCACTAATGCAACACATAAGTTCACCCACTTGTAACTATCGAAATAATGCACTTATCGACTGCAAATTACTCTCGAACGAAAGAATGTTTTTTTCTTTCATTTGAGAGTAATTTGAAGTCGATAGGCGCATTATTTTGAAAGTCACAAATGGGCGAACTGATATATTGCCTTAGTGGCGGGGCTTATCTGGAAAAGCTCCCATAAATAAACCTGTGTTTGTGCCTGAAAATTATACTTGCGATCGTGAGTGGAAATCGAGGACGGGGACCGCGTTGCTTAGAACCCTGCACGCGAACGGTGGTGACGGCACGGGAATGCGTGGGAACAACCCGAGGATGTGCCACTTTGCTCTTTGTCTGCCATATTTTATTTCGCACAAATTGTCGTGCTTTTTACCGCACTCGATGAATCAATAGGATGCCAGACGTTGGTTAATATCAGAGTCGATCTAAATTATTGAGTAGGTACCGTTAGGCTCGTTCATTCTTAACCGCAACGACCCACGTTAATTTATGATTTACGAGTATTGATGATGTAAGAAATGAACCAGAACTACTCGTCGATTACAGGGCAGTGTGTAATTCAAGAGTACTGTAGTTGTCACTTTTTGGGACGATGAATGCGATGGTAATTAATAGGTTTCCTGTGAAGTGACCAGTCGGTGGTCCCTGAAGGCATTTTCACAATGCTGCTGACCGACCAGTAATCACAAACTCAGCTTTTATTAACACTTAATTAAAGCTAAAGGAAAGCACGATCCAATTCATGTTTGCTATTTTCAAAATTACTTGCTACATATGACTTTAAATTTGAGTTAAACGTTGAACTTCAGTTTAACTCATCACAGGAAATGTGTTAAAGACGACGGAGGTCGAGTTTATTAAGAACAATGTAATTCAAGACTACTTGCTCCACTTAACGGCGATACGGTAGATCATTTAAAACCACTGGTTGTCCCTTACTATCATATGAACCCATTTACAAAAACACTTCAGATAGAACAAAGGAATTTCGGGGACATAAAATTGCAGCATAATCGCAGTTGTTCCAAAATTTACGTTATTGCCCAAACTATGAGGCAAAGACTTCAAAATGATGATTTGGGGCATAACCTCGGGCAGTAGCTCAAGCTTCTATGTAACTACGCACGCGCGCGAGCAACACATGCACAACACACCTGCAGCTACAAACGCGCTGACGTCGACAGAGCTCTGGCAGGCGGGAGCAGCACACTCTGCGTACACACGGCCTGTGCTGCACGGCCCGGCCTCCCCCGCAGCTGCCCGCGCCGTCGTGAACTTGTCTTGTGCCGCCCTGTGGGTGTTGGGTGCGGTGAGGCGCTGGTGCTCTTACCCATGCCGTACCACTTTACAACCGAACACCTTGGCCAGTGGCGCACCACTCCACGACTGAACACCTTGGCCAGTGGCGCACCACTCCACGACTGAACACCTTGGCCAGTGGCGCACCACTCCACAACTGAACACATTGACCATAATGTCCTCCGCAGTGCAGTGAATGTACAGAACTTCACCGTAAGCGCAATACGCTCTGCATGCTCACCTCTCCCCCGCAACATCATCACAGAGACTGCTGATGCGGGTCGCCAAATTGTGGTCGTCAGCGCATACTGGGGCCCAGGAGCTGATGCCAGTTCTGAACTGCAGGTAGCCCTTAGACTGCCAGCCTCGCTCTCCCTGAGGGTCGAGATTAGATTAAATCTTAGCTTAAAATTATATCAGATTAGATGTTCGTTTAAGATTTGATTAGATTATATGCTAGTTTTAGATTAGACATGTTAGTTTTAGCCTCCATAACTGCTTAAAATACACGAGCGTTTCGAAGAGAGGAAGGTGTAAGGCACCATTTAGTATGGAGATAAGGGAACGCTAAATCTATGTGGAAGGGGCATAGAAACAGAAAATTGAGAAAGAAGTTCATGGAACAAGATAAAAGTTGAAAAAGAAAATAATAGGTGCTGAAAAACAGGACTGCTGTGAACCGAAAAAAGGTTGTCCTTAATTTTAAAAAAACTTTTATTTCAACAAAAAGAAGGCCTACCCAACTCTCAGCTCGGGCGCTCACATTTTACCCCTGGGAACGCTAATTCCCACCGATACAACAGTATCCCCTGAGGGAGATTGTGATGGTACATAGATATGCTAACATAACCGGGCTGTGAGTGCTCTAAGAAATGAGCGTAGCATAAAACCATTCGCCACTCGTGCCTAAGTCTAATTAGAAAAAGTTTTGATTGAGGAATACTGGTCAGAAATGCAAACGCACCGAATGTGACGCGTTCAGGATGCAAGTAATGCGTTGTCGTTTATGAAAGAAACTCAGGCGGCGCTATCTAATTGCATCATTTGCTGGGACTGGGACGGTTACGACATTCTCTTTCCATTTAACTGGCGAGTTAAATGTTAACGGGCTTTATTATCGCGTGCATAAGACGGCGCTGGCGAAATGGCGCCACGAAAAAGCGATCGTCGAGATTTGTAAGTCTCTCAGTGCGCACGCGTCTGGAAAAAATTCTGTGATGAAAATGCAGTCTATTGGTCAAGTGCCAAAAGGGGGAGCGTTGGTGTTTTAATCAAACTCGAAATGACTGAAGAGTTTGTTCTGAAAATGGTCACAGTGAAAAATGTTGCTGCGGAGCACATTTTTTTAATGCTGAAAAAATTAGTGTTAAAAAGAATCATAGAACGGAAATTTTTAAAAATTCAACGACGATGCCACCCTCGGTCAATTTAAAGCTCCCAATTATAAAAAAATAATGCTACACAGCAGCAATGATGCTTGTACCCAGTACCAGCAATGAAGGCATGTCCATATTTCAATCGTTCAGCAATTATAATCGAATCGTTCTTTGATTCAGGACCTCTGGGGACAGACGCACGCTTCGAAGACAATCTCTGTACAGAATAAAAAAACAAAAACCCAAAGTCCACTGGAGACAACTCACTTGTGTCAAGAGCGGATCTAGACTCAGCCTGACGCAGGCCTCGTCAGAGCCGTCGTCACAGTGTCGGAACCCGTCACACACGTGCCGCTGCTGCACACAGAGGGGCGTGCCGAGAGGGTTGGGCGGGAAACACGCTCTCTCATCTGGCCCACACGTTTCTGGGTGGAAAAGAGGGAAATTCTTAGTTTTACATTGGTTTTGGGGCGAGATGGTCACATTTTAATTCCAAGTAGAATCTTGTTCCGAGTACCATTAGTTTGAAGTTAATTTTTCAGGGTGAATATTAAATTTCTGGGTAGAAAAGAGGGGAATTCTTAGTTTTGAGATTGAGATGGTTTTTTGGGCGAGATGGCCACATGTTCTATGAATGCCAACAGAATCATATTTCGAGTGCCGTGAGTTTAATGCTCATTTTTTTGCAGGGTGAATGTTGTAGCTGCGTATTGCTCCCACGTTGCTGGGTAAAATACGGAGGATTTCCTTACTCGTTTTGAACTAGAGATGGTTTTTGAACGAGATAGCCAAATATTTATCTCCTTTCATTTCGCTCATTGAGAGAAGAACGTCACAAGTTTAAATTCTTGATTTTTCACGAGAAGTGATATGAACTTAGCTAACTACTTTACGGAATTAGTTTTGATCAAAAAAAGGAGTCCTTCATCTCGGTCAATTTTGAAGATAGTTATGACGGTATTACGAAAATACGTAGATGAGATTATCATATAGATTAAGCCTCTCCATCCGCAACAAATGCGATCCAAAGAGAGGAAGAAGGAAGGCACCATTTAGTATGGAGTTAAGGGAACGCGGAATCTATGCAGAAAGGGCATAGAAACAGTTATTTGAAAAAGAAGTTCATGAAAGAAGATCAAAGTTGTAGAAGAAAGTTATAGGTGCTGAAAAATAGGACCGCAGTGAACCGAAAAAAGATGGTCCTTAATGTAACAAAACCATTTTATTTCAACAAAAAAAGGCCTACCTAACTCAGCTCAGGCCCTCACATTTTCCATCTGGGAGCGCTAATTCCCATAGATACAATAGTTGTATCCCCCTGAGGGGCCAAAATACGTAGAACGAAATGGCAAATTCAACAGTGTGGATAGGTCAGTTTTCCCAAATTTTGCGTTTTGACGTTCTCTCCAAAGAGCGATTTATCTGGGTGAATATTACAGGTGCATATCACCCATCCACATCTGCAAGATTCGTCTAAACTAAAGATAGCATCGAATCCCGTCATTTTCGAAGATTCGTGTATTAGGTAAGTTTGTTCCATAGCTTGTAAAAAAATGACTCACTTCCACAGCCCTTCTCATCACCGCCGTCGGGACAGTCCTCGTACTCGTCGCACAAGTAAGCGGGGTCGATGCGGCTGCTGCAGGTGCAGTTGAGCTCGTCAGCGCCCTCCCGGCAGTGCACGACGCCGTCGCACTCCTGCTGGGGTGGGAGGCACCGCACAGCGCCCTCTGTCTCGGGGTCCTCGCACTCGCGGCCGCCCCCACACGGAGGTTCTTCTTCTGGCGCGGGCGTGCGGTTGACTGAAGCCACGGTAGAAGAAAGAAGGTAGGGTGAAACCTGTTTGTTTTTCGTCATGGCTGACGTCATGGCAACGAACCAATAGCAGCGCTCATATTGCATCTGTCAACACTGCAATCCCCGAATCAGGCACCGCTTTGGCTCAACGACATGTCGCAATAGGTTCAGATTTGAAGTATATCAAGCGAGATGTGTGTCAAAGTGATGTTGGTGTGATTAAAATACTTGTGCGAACCGAAATGTTGCACTCAAACTAATATTGATGTGACTAAAGTAGGTTTGTGATCTGATGTTCGATTTTCCTCAAACTAATATTAGCACGACTAGAGAATGTGAAAAGTTTGAAGGCGGTGTTATATTACTTGGCGTTATGTTGGCAGGTTCGTTACACTCAACACTGACAGTTTCTGCCTTCCCTTGTGGTGCGTGCTCGGTCGAGTCCACCAAGACTACATTTCTGACGCTGAACGATGTTCATTATAGCGGGAATGCAAGCACTTTTAACTGTCAAGATATTCTTTACATTCAAAATCACGCGTACCTTTCTATTTTACGGGAGGAATTCCAGGACACTAGAAAAATGGATTACAGATCAAGACCCTGACTAAATATTCACTAATAAACAACATAGAAACAAGCGGCGATTATAAGAGCCCAGAATACGCAGGTATTGGGCACAGATTCTCCTTCAGATCAGGGCAAGTCATTTCATCGGAGTTCTACTTCAAGAAATTCTGTATTTCTCTTCCCCCATCTCTTACATTCACAACACACAAGCGCGCATTCAGCACATTGTCTCCCAACGAAACACCGAGCACTTAATTTCAACGCAAAAACGACAGTTCGTTGAATTTTCAGTCTGAGGGCTAGCATTTCTGGAATCTCTTCCCATTAGTAAAAATTTGGAAAGTATACCATGTGAGCAAAGCAAAAAAGAGGAACCCGCCATTTTTTCAATGTTTCCGATCATAAGGTAGTAGGAGACAGCTCGATCTTCTCGTGCAATATAGTTGCCGGGCAAAAGTGGACCATGTAGCCTTCAACTATTTCATGAATGACATAAGAGCATTAGTTTAAGCCTCCCTATTAAATACAGTACTGTAGAACTCTAAAGGCCTTCGCTACCAGTTCGGCCATTTGGCTAACATGGGCATGGAACGAATAGATTAGACGTTAGTTAAAGCCTCTCTATCCGTAATCATTAACAAGTTTCATAAGTGAGAACTAACAC
>JACJUY010000207.1:262002-281274 GCA_014220935.1 Platorchestia sp. MABIK | reverse complement strand
AGTTATGCTAGAGACCTCGCATTTTTCCGTCAGAAGCGCTAATTTTCATCCATACAATAGTTGCATCCCTCAGAGGGTCACAGAAAAAGGAAAGTGGTGCGAGTCCTCCAGAAATAGGAACGGGTACTTGTGGGTTACCTGTCATCACTTATTTGGGTTTACCAAGGGCCAAAAAATACAGCTTCTGTGTCTAACATGTTATTTATTTGTCACAAAACAATCCTTTTATTCTGGAGGCATGTACTTGGAATTTAAAAAAAAAATAATAATTTAGTTTAGCTAACCTAACTTAACCTAACCTTAACATCAAAAGGAAACCATGAAGCAAAAGTGGCAACACAACCCACAAGCACCTTGGAATGTTTTGTGAGGCCCCAGAAAAAGATTGTTATGCAAGGTTCACAGGAATAAGAATGTTACGATAGATGATGAAAAGTATTCTTCTGACATGTTTAGATGAATAAATGAAATACGCAAAAAAAAATGGAAATGCTCTTCAAGTGCAAGGCATCCACTGCACGGAGAGANGCACGGAGAGAAAAGTGGACGAGTAGAAAGGATTTTAAATCCACTACCAGACTCCAAGGGTGATTACTCAGAATTAACCGAGCTAATCCCCTATATCTTGAAGACATGTTGATAGGTAACCAACATACGAATAGATTCTAATACCAGTGCTACAGGTGACAACAAGGCGAACTTTTAACGAGTTTGACAACGTGAAGGCTATTTCCAAACCAGAAATTGGAGCTATTTTAAAACTTAAGATACGCGATTTCAACTGCAGAATGCCAACTTTCTCTCGACAAAAATAATTTCCTGAAGCAAGAACTGTCGCTTTCAACGGCAGAAAATAGCCGTTTTATTAAAAAGGATTTTGATTTATAACAAAAATTACGAAGGATAACAGAGGATTTTTTACAAAAATCATGCTGTTAAATACTTACATAGAAACTGGCGCTTCGTCCGTTGAAGGAATTCATTTTTGAGCTTATGCCTTTGGCTTAGCCAAGTGCTTTCGGAATGCATTGGAAAGACGAGGGCTGTTAAGACTGGGATAAATATAATTAATGGTTTCATCATGGCTTAACTGAATTTAAATAAAGTAATAATTTTTTTTTGACTCAACGTTTCTGAAAAATAAAGGTTGACGTTTTAAAAGGACAGCAAAGATATATGGAAGAAAACAAAAATTGACAAATCTTTTTATATGTTCATTTTTCTAGTCGGGAAGAAACCAGAACTTCAATTTTTACTTAAACGTTACCCTTACTTGTTGATGAAGTCAGCAATTGTCATCGAATGCTTCGGTTTTCCTTAAATTGCCCGCTCATGATGTTTCTTCTTCTTACGTTAAAATTTCCCTAAATTGATCGCTCATAATGTTACCCATTAGAAGGTTCGATTGCGAAATACATTCGAGCTTAGTTCACCCTGAACATCAAATTCAACAGCTATAAGAAATTGATATTTAGATTAGATTATAAGTTCGTATAAGCCTCCCTAACCACAACAAAGGTGTTCCAGAGAAAAAAAAGATGAAGGCACCATTTAGTATGGGAACTGGGAAATTATGCATGAGGTGTTGCTACACAAGATCTGGCACAGAAAGAGTGTTTAGAAAGTTGATGAAACAAGTAATAAGTTAAACTGGTGCAGAAAAACAGGAGAGAATCGGAAAAAGATGGTCCTTAACAAGACAAAGTTTTTGAAAAATAAGGTCTACCTAATTTTCAGCTCAGGTTCTCGTTCGTTATTGATTACAGTTTTGTAGAGAAAATAAACAACTTTATTTTAACATCGAGAAGCAGGGCGCATTTATCAACCACAATTAAGAAAAAGTTAATTGGAAAAATGTAGTTCAGCGGTTTTGAAGATGAGATGTTAATTTAAGCCACCCTAACCGCCGCAAAAGCACCATTTAGTAAAGAATCGAGGGAACGCGGAATCTATGCACAAGATACATAGAAACAGTGAGTTGAGAAAGAAGTTCATGAAACGAGATAAAAGTTGAAGAAAGTACGTGCTGGAAAAAAAACCAGCAATCCGAAAAAAGATGGTCCGCCACAAAACTAAAAACCTATTCTGTTTCAACAAATAAGAGGCCTACCTAACCTTCACCTAGGGACCTGACATTCTCTTTGGGAGCGTTAACTTCCATAAATACAATAGTTGTACCTCCCTGAGGGGCCTGCAGCCGTGAAAATACTCACCACCTTCTTGTTAAGGAATCGCTAGACTTCATCTTTCAGTGAGCTCATGGTATCCGTGCTACGTCCTTCATCAAGAAAATAGGAAGATATCAAACCCGATCTTTTTTTGATTGTTGACTCAATACTTGAAACCTATTAAAGCTCGAGAAATTCTAATTATTATTTCCTGCGTCGTTGATTGCACTGGATTACCATACACCTCACACGCGCGTAGCGTGACCCAAATCAGGTTTCTCTACTGACAATGAGATGCCACGTTGCCTAACCTTGAAATGAGGTCTGTTTCTTAAGAGATGAAACAAATATGCCGGGTGAAGCAACAGAAGTTAGATCTCGCTTAAGATTCTCAATCGTAAAGGAGTCCACGAGCTAAACTTCGTCTGAAACCGTAAAAAATAAACGACTACCGGAATTAAGCTTTGAACGAGTTCAGTCTCTTCAAAGCCCCCAAATTATACTGCCGGAAATATTACCGACTGAAACACGAAGGCTGGTCTGAAAAACAATATTGCATTTAAGCAGAACAGAAAACCGGTTATGAACCATTCGAAGCAAAATAACACTGAAATGCTCGTAAAAATTTGGTTCAGTTCCATTGATATCCTGGATACTTTCACGAGACGGCAGCGCGCTTCAGCGTCACCCTGGCTTTGGTGGATTAGCGTATCACTGATACGAGACCTTCACATTGGCCCAAGTTCGTTTGAAGCCTTCATTTCATGAGGAAAAATTACAAGAGAATTGTTTTACGAAGTTTCGGTGAACTTTAGAAGTTAAAAGAAGTAATTTTGGCGAGTGAGAATTGAATTGAAGCATGGCTACTGAACGACTCGGTAAATCTACCGACATCCTCACGCTCTTTGCATGCAAAGTTAGGCGAGCCACGTTGAGTTCTAGCGGTTGAGGAGAATTTCAAGTTTCTTTAGTAGCTGTTGCTTCGGCCGCTATCGATATTAAGCTTGTCGCCGGCAAAACGTATCTAAGTTCACAAAATATCAAAGCAATTTGAAAACACATAAAGGATTCCGTAACATGAATTGCTCGTACGAGAACCGATAATTAGCTCATGGAAAAACATTTACTCCCATGAAAATGAAATCTGAAGATGGTAGCTACTGAAGTTGAAAAAAAACACATACAAGAATTTTTAAGCACCTAAGCACCCACTAGTGCATCACAAATTTCTTTCGTATTGAACATCTAAAAAGTGAAAAGAATCCGTAGACACGAACTTTCTTGCAAACTCGCCAACTTTCCGTAATGCATTTCCTCCGCACTCATTTCCTCCAGTTTTGGAAGTAATTTAGTCTCATGACTCACACGGTTGACAGTACATACGGTTTACGTAGAAACTTAAAACTGCACTAAATTTAGTTCAACCACAAAAGTAAAGAGCTGTATAAAATAAATTAAAGTAATCGGCTTGGAGGTGGTGAAAATCGGCGTTACCAAAGAAGAGCGTAGTGCACTCCAGTCGAGGCGGCGGGGTGCAGTTCTGACGCCGGTGAACTTCTCTTTCTTCTCTGTCGCGTGACCGATGAAATTTATAATGCATTCTTTGTATTTGCATTTACTTGGGTTTATGTTTATGCAATATTTTCAAGAACCAGACATTTTTGAACAATAAAAGAAAGAGGTAGGTTACTCTGCATTTTCAGCATTTTTTGTGACTTTTTTTACAACTTTTGCGATTGAACTGGCAGTGATGAACCATTATTTGTAATGATTCGGTAATATTCAGCTTTCCATACTTTTAAAAGCCTTTAAAATATATAATTTGCCAACTATTGGGATTTTTCTAGATAAGCCCCGCCACTGATGCAACACAAAAGTTCACCCACTTGTAACTTTTGAAATAATGCACTTATCGACTTCAAATTACTCTCAAACAAAAGATTAAAACAACCTTTCGTTTGAGAGTAATTTGAAATCGAAAAGTGCATTATTTCGAAAGTTACAAGTGGGTGAACTTATGTGTTTCATTAGTGGCTGGGCTTCTCTGGAAAAGATTCAACTTTGCTGAACAAGGAAAAATTGTCGGTAGTCAAATTAGGATCAGTTTCAGAAATGCTGGAAAAACTGGAGAAACTTTGAAGGTATATTTCTCAGACTCCAGCGCTACACAGCAGGATGACACAACACAACATGCCATGCGACGTATGTTGAAGAGGGTCTCAACATTAGATATCCTAAAGAGCTCTCGAGGACAAAACTACACACAAAGTGGTTTGTGACCAGAGCGAAACACAAATAATATCACGAGAGTTAGTTTTATATTTTTTTTGAAAAAGAACGATTTTGACAATTGTAGTGGAGATTTCAGAGCAAATAGTCACGTATACTGAGGCGGGAAATGTTTCGAACGATCTCATGCTCAAATTTTTCACGAAAAGAGTTTGAATTTGTGTCCTGTTATCTCTACCCTCGTATTTTTAAAAACAAATATGCGTCTTCAACGGCAGGAGTGCAACGCTTTCATTGCGCTTTTAGGTCCGAGCAGGAGTTGTCTTTGGAACTAGCGAAAAATAATGTTTTGTGTGTAGACAAATACGTGCTCGGATGTGGTGTGTCTTTGCAGAGTTTGTTTACTCATAAATTCGGAAATGAAAATACGAATTTGAGGTTAGGAGACGTTTTTGTAAGCGTCGAACACCGATGGAGATGTTTAAAGTGCGGCATTTTTAACTCTTTAAAGCCGTTTCAGGTGGGATTTTTTCAATCGTTTAAGGCGCGGTAATTTCAACCATTTAAGGCGCCGTATTTCCAACAGTTCAAGACGCGGTATTTTCAATCGCTTAAGGTGCGGTATTTTCAATCGTTTAAGGCGCGGTAATTTCAACCATTTAAGGCGCCGTATTTCCAACAGTTCAAGACGCGGTATTTTCAATCGCTTAAGGTGCGGTATTTTCAACCGTTTAAGGCGCGGTAATTTCAACCATTTAAGGCGCCGTATTTCCAACAGTTCAAGACGCGGTATTTTCAACCGTTTAAGGTGCGGTATTTTCAACCGTTTAAGGTGCGGTATTTTCAATCGTTTAATGTGCGGTATTTTCAACCGTTTAAGGTGCGGTATTTTGAATTATTTCGCTCCCAGACTTGTATTTTATTTTTGTATTATTTTTCAGCGCTCTTGTCGCCAAAAATTGCACTAATAGAGAAATGGCGTCCCGCTTCATTGTGATTTTCTGAAAGTACATTTTTTCTATTCATTTCTGCCTGCTCATTTGTAAATCAGAAAATTTGTCTGGAGCTCATCTGGTATCACAGCTACAAAGTGCAACAAACTCTATAGTAAATGGCTTAAAATTTAAATTTATTTAATGGACCCAGTTAATGTTTCATTTTTGTAATATTGCCAACAAATTTTCACTTTAAATTTGAGTTGAGTTAATATTTATACATTCATTTTGGTGGTACATAAAGCGTCACTTCCCAGAGTGAATAATCGAAGAACTTCGAGGCTATTTGGTAAATTCAGATGACTAGAACCCCAAAGTGAAACCTTTCGTGTGCCCCAAAGGTTAGAAAAAAACATTGCGTCACAAAATCTTTTACTCCATTTAACGAATATATTGACTCTTTCGCTACTCTATTTATCACATTATTGACAGTGTTTCGCCTGCTACCAGAACCATGCCTTACATTTCTGCGACACCGAAAGCTCGCAGCGACATCGACGGGGTAAACGGATTCGATCACACAAACCTGACAAGTGGGCTTGTGCAGGCCACGTCTCACTGGTCTACCTGAAAAGGATTTCATACCTACACAAACAAAAGATGCGCTAAAGGTTGTTTTATTCCCACGAGATCGACACGTTTGCTATGTTACGTTGATTTTTCTAATTACTTATTACGAACGTAACGACACTTTGATGGTTACTCTCGGGCAAGCTGGTACCCGTGCAAAACATGTAGATAGAGCAGTTGTCGCTGACTCTTTCTTTTATCCAACGTATATTAAAATGAGGTTAGCGATGTGGGGTTTCGAACATTTCACACAAAAAGTGAGCGCTGTTGTTTCGGTGACCACGTACGATCGAGCAGCGAGCGTTAAGTTTTCCCTGCGGTAGACATGGCAGATCTACCAAACATCTCTACGGAAGCGCTTGGTGGCAGTCCTGAGATAAAAATTCCATGAACAGTGGACTTGAAAGGAGCACCCGACGGACCTGAGCCCGCAAAAATAAAAGTGATTTGATTTGAAGACTCAAATCAATCTCCAAGTTGAGGAAAATCTTAACCCTGATCAAATTAATCGTTGCTTCCCGCATTTCAGGACTCGAAGCGATCTGAAACTTTGAACCCTAAGCAGAATTAATCGTTGCTTCTTCGCATGGAATTCAGAGTTTTAGAAAAATAATCAAGGATTCAGAGAGATAAAATCTTCATGTGTTTTAACTCTCGAAGCGCAGTTTAGTTTTTTGGAATTCAACAACGTCCAGTTTTTTTCATGAGAGTAGTTCTGTTTTGGTTCAGCTTCACTTGTTATTTCATTGAAAAATTTCCATAGCCACGTAAGTGGCCGTTTCGTAAAACATTGCATTGCTAACTTTTGCCAATAGAGATAGTTAATGAAGTTTTGTACTAGACCCAACGCATGGTACGGGACTTTTGACATTCTGAGGACTGGGACATGGTACACAGAAGGCATCATCTACCAAGCGATCTATTCAAAGCTGTATTTTCAATTTTCTTCACTTAATTGTACATTCAAATGAGGCTAAGCGCACACGTTTCTAGAACTCAGTTCAAGTTCAGCAGGTTTAAGGAAAGGTGGAGGTGTATGAAGTTTTTGAATTCGGAAATTAACTTCGAGGATGGCAAACATGAAACCTTTACACTTATTTTCCTGTTTAAAAGAATAACCTGATCGACTTCCTCGGAAAAACTGTTCTTGAACATCACTAGCTAACACTCTTGCAGATAAAAATTTGGTTCAAATGGGAAAATTTACAGACTGTGAGAACACTATTTACAAAAATAGTGTGACATTCTTCCAAGTTCGTGTTAGGATATCGGCTAAAAAAATGCGATAGTTAACCATGTCCTAATAACTAAATAAATTATTATTGCAAGATTGAATGTTATAGTTCGTCTTCTGGTGCTGCGTGTCAACCAGCTTATACGTAGGTAACTATTTATAAGTCACCTGTGTCCAAGCAGCTGTGTTAATTATCATTGTGGGCTATTACTTTAGGACTAAACCTCTCGCAGCAGGTGCAAAAATACATAAAGCCAAATCTTAACTCTTTTTTAAAAGCCAATATGTTGTCATGTATCTCATGTGACAACTTTTTTTTAAAATAAACGGTTTTTCTTTCATTCCTGAAGCCACGTGGCCAATTTCTTAAGCTATGTATGACGTGCGGTGATAACTTCGAGTTGGAGACTTTTGGTAACCGCACAAGTAATATTTTACATTAAGCTCAACTTCAAACTTATAACATTCAATCAAATCATAAATGCTTAAGGAATGCGCTGCCTTAATTATAATTTTAAGTAAAACAATTGCGTAATTTTCTGTCTTATTTTTCTATTCCACCCATTTGGTTCACCAGTGTTTCACGAACGCTCGATTGAACATGGACCTACATGCAGTATTTCAATTAGAGATTTATTCCCAACTTTTATCTGAAATTTGAAGTTCAGGCATGAAAATGTTCTTAATTTGATCCTTCATTCATCCTTGACTTCATTCAATTAATTACCCACTAATGAGTTCTCACGAGCAGTAACAGAACCCTCGTCTTCGTGAAAGTTTTCGCAGCATCTCAAATTGTGAGGGAAATTCCAAGCGTTATTCCACGGTCAGTCTCACCTCGGGTCGCTAGACTGCAAAAATATTTATGTATAGATTGTCACGGCATCTCCCAAAATCCTCGTTAATTTTTCAACTATTTATCGCGAACAGAGGCAATTCTGAGGCAACGTAACCCTCTGAGCTAATTTTTTGATCAATATTTGCTACTAAAAAAACCCGGTCATGTGTTGGTGACAGTGCATACGGGATGGTGACAGTGCACACGAAATGATGACTTTGCATCTTTTATAATTATTTCAATTTTTCCCTATACACATAAATCTGAATTCTCGAAAAAAGGAGGTTTTGTGCCTGCAAAATATTTTCTATTTACCTGCGGTGAGAATTTGGGGGCCTCCTTCAAACGAGAAGCTCAGGAGGGAACTCGACCTCCCTCCTTCAGCAAAATTTACGGGAAGACTTGGACTGTCAACAGCGCCATCAACGCGCAATGGAAACCTCAAACAACTTTTTAATAAAAAATTTAATTAAATTTTTTTCATTAAAAACTAATGGTAATGGGAAAAGTGAAGCGTGATATTCGGAAAACTCAAGTAAGTTGTTAAAAAGAATCTTTTCTTACAATTTTGAACTTGTTCCTTGTGGTAGTGAAAAGATTTGTTTTTATCTTTTTCATGAGAGCGAAAACCACAAAACTCATTTTTGATAAAAGTACATTAACAATAAAAGAATGATGCACGGAAAATATTATTTAAAAGCCATTTAATTTCAACATCGTTACGACCGCCGCAATACCCGACATATTTAAAAATTTGAGCAAACATTTATTATAAAGACATAAACACTTCCTCTGGCATCGCATGGTAAATGCTAATTTTTAAAATGCGATTTTAGAGGAAGAATATTTTAAAAATATAATTCCAGGTATTTACGGCCAGCGATGCATTAAAAACGTTTTCATGCCACAACAATTAAAATAAACAGAACTGTCAATGAATGAACTGTCGAAAACATTTTATTTGTTAAAATAACATGAGTAACGTTCGCTATTTAGCAGCTGAAATGCACTTTTTTGTCCCCAAACGTCATTTCTGGAAACATTCAACCATCTTCTAGGCTCCAGATCCCAGTCCTCGTGACACGTGCATGGATTTCTTTGCACTCTTTTTTTTCCATTTTTACACACGCGACTACTCAATTCCCAGAGGCCGAATACTGAATAAAAATTTGTCAGGGATTCGTCGTTTCGTAAAGCTAGTGGCGTAATTTCTTCAAAGGAGATGGCAGCTATCAGCTCTACTGATAAGACCACAGAAAATGGTGTGCAAATCCGAAGCGATCTGTGTTGAATACTATGAACAATCGATCTCCATCCTTGTACATTGTGCGCTCATTTTAATTTATAGCTAGAGAGAGCAATATACTGTATACTGTACGCTACATTATGTACTTCCAGTCAAACGACTGGGGTATGCACTCGTTGCGTACATATATAAAAATAGCTTCTTTGTATATTCGCATGACAAATAGGTCTTCCAGCGTTCTGTGCTTAGTACACGTACCTGCTTTCTGGATCTGGAGTTCATGTAAAGATTTTTAATTGTAAAATTGGCACCACTGTAGAAACATTTGTTCTTTAAAACATGTTCCAAAATAGTTCGTGTTTTATTGGTTACGGCTATGAAATTGAAAACTACAAAAGTTAATTACTGAAGTCCAAAAATATCAAAGCCCATTAGCTTGGTTTTGCAATGGAGATGGTTCAGAGATATTTCTGGTTCACGGTTCGGAAAAGTGGAATTAAAGTTACAGTACATCTCCACTCCTGCCCGTAGAAATCATGACGTCACAACCGCAGTCTGATCTCTTGCGTCATTTGGGCTGAATAGAAGGGACGGCATTAAGTCACTTCCAATCTATCGTTGATTTCCCATTGAACGGAGTTAACTGGGCTTTAAAAAATCCTAGGAGATGTGCAGTGATATGTTATCTCTCAAATGATTGCATGAAAAATTTCGGTTTTCGTATATATTTCTTATTTGACAAAAAATAAAAGCATCGAAATCTCTACCTCTAAATCTACGACCACAGCTGTGACGTCACGATTTCTATGAGCCACCTTGGAGACATAGGAAGTGGTTTACCCCATTGGGTAAACTAAGTGCATCATCATATTCCCTAGACGTTTCTAATTATTAACAGTAAATTCATCTCAAATACGCGGCATTAAAATAATTAATAGTTAAACTTATTACAATGAATACGAGTGTACGTTAAAAATTGTGTTCAACAAATTTATTATGAGCTTCAGAAAACTTAATTTTTCAATTCCAGTTGCTAATACCTACGACAAATTTCAAGTTGGCTGCGTTGGGAACTTTTGGCAGGACTAACGATTTATAAAATTTTTAGTTACTTCACACAAATTCAAAACTGCACAATAAGCAACGAAACAAATGAGACAATACGCCGCACAGTTCAAGAAAATCAATGCATTGCAAAGAAGATGACGGTCATGAGTGTTTGTAAAAGCTCAACAAAGAATGAGAGTTCATTTCCACACAAGTTTGTTGGGAGTAAATACGGACACTCTCACCTGAGCATATCTCCTCTGCAGCTTTTGTATTAGACATCTGTCGAAAGTTTGCTAAATTTTACACATTGAAAATCAGTGAGCCGAAAATTTTTTCCTTATTTTGTAAAGATTTATTATTTTCTTACTGTATTTTTGCGAACCAGAACAATTTTTAACTTTTTCCAATACGCTTCAGTGAACATGAACAATGGACCTTTTTCCTAAAACTGAATCATATTTTCGGTAGAATGTTTTCCGGTGAGATCAATATTTTTATTTAATATTTTTCATCAGGTGAGCGCAGGCCAAAATGGTGCACTTTGCAGCATAGCAAAACGAGTTTCAGATTAAGGGACAGGTTCTAAAAATTTCATTTCAAAGGAATATCTTTTTCACTCTACTAACGAAGCCCGAAATGTTTGAACGCTGAATGACGTTTATTGCTTTGGATGATATGGAAAATGGGAGCAGGAGCGCAAAAATTGACTTAAAGTAAAATAAATTTCATTTTGCAGTTAGCTCTACAAAGGATTTCATATTTAATCATTTCAACATGAAGCTTGCATTTCAATGTCAGAGCGTGCTTTAAATATACGGGTATGGACTTACTTTTTTCATCACGGTTTTATGTAACAGTTCATAACAATTTATAGCAGTAAATAACAATATCATCTATTATTTTGAATAAAATATGTATTATAAATGCAACATGTTCCCAACTCTCAATTTATCTAATTCGATTTGATCTTTCGAAAGTAAAACACTTCATCAGAGCGCGCATTTCACTCACCCTGTGTTGGACCAATGCGATCTGAGCTTTCTTCAATGAAGCATTTCAGCAAACCATTGTATACCATCTATAAGAAGTCACCATGCTGGCTCCTCTATTATTTTTATATTATAATAGGAAAGTACCCAACAATTTAAAAAGTGGTATTGCCTTCTAAAATATCTCTCACTTTTGAATATTGTTGAATATTTTTTGAATGATGAGCAAACGACGTCGAGTCGTTCACATGCGCATTTTCACCTCGGAAGCTCGGTGAATTTATTTTCTGAAAGAAATAATGAAAGAAACGAGCATGTAATTTTTCATGAAACACATGAAAACTTCACATAATTCATTCGTTTTTCAAGTAACATATTAAAATTAAACTTAAAATACATTCAAACTCAAAAACTATTTAAAAAATTAATTTTTCTGAGCGTTGTGACATCCATTTTGAAATGGTTCATGATCATTCAGCGAAGTGATTTCGCTTACGTCAGTTGCATTCCTTGAAGACACTGGAGCGTCACGGTATTGGCTTTACCTCAAGTTAAGAATTAATTCCTAATGCTGCCCTCAAAGATAACTTCATTTGTTCCTCGTGTAAATCATCTACTGAAAATAGATACTACGATAAAATATACTCTATCATTATAGTTGTAAATTGGCGCTTTCAATCTCTTAAGAAGCATGCCTGCAAATTCTACCTAGGCTGATTTTTATGAAAAACGGATCAGCATATTTGATTTGCGCTTAATTTTTAGCTGTTTGACTTCTTCGGTTTTCTTTTATCTTCCAAGCTGTTCAGTGATTTTCTAACAATTATTTTAGAAAAAATTCGGGAAAATTAATAAGAATCAATGAAATAAAACGGTGATTTTAACAAATAGCTTCGACCTGATTGTTACTTATTTCTCAGTCGCTTGTGTAAATATAGGACATCTTAAAAAATTGTTGCGTCACTCAGAACTGTAAGGAATTGATGTATGAATTCTTCCGAGAATATTCACTTGCTAAGCTATGATGCTCGGAGAATCATCGTCAGCCAATTCGGTTTCTTCCTCAGGAAATGACGCTACACTCTCACCTATCATGATTTCAAAACATTTATACTTCTCATTCAACTCAATACTCCGTCCCTGATCTAGAGAATCTAGGCTATTGTTGTTGATGTTGCCACTTGGGTCTTTATCGAAACTGAAACCTCTCCAGAAAGAAGCGGATTTCATCAAGCGTGACTGTGAAATTCCGACGGACACAAGCGATTCCAGGGTCCGCAGAATATAGGGTGAGGTGGAGTGGGAGGTCTCCGTCTTTGGCCAAGGTGTCATGTACGCCTTACACAGCAAGGGAGTTGCGGGGGTGACTGAGTGCGGGTCTTCAGACAACACGGAAGATAGTGTCGAAGATCCTTTACGATACAGCGGCATCGACACCGAAATAGAGCTCTTGATATTGCCATTGGAACACAATGAGCCATCTTCAGGGAAAGGATTTACTAGTGGACGGACAATTTCTGTTGATTCATTACTAGCCAAAACTTTGTTTTGAAACGCGGGGGAAATCTCGGCAGACGTGACAATGAATTCGTCTTCTGTGGCCGGCTCCTTCATACTGAATGTTCCAATAGACTCCGTGGAAGAAGAAGAGCGCAAGTTGCTGGTTTGACATCGGGCGGCCTCATAGGAAGGTACTGCGAGGTATTGGGAAGCGCTCGTCACTTGAGAAGGATTCCAGTCGCTCGGAAAATCTAAATCCATCGGCTGCCTGAGACGGGAACTCGTCGGAGTGCCGTCTTCAAGAGGATGCCAGGACATTTCTGAAGACCTGCGCACCAGTTCACGAGGGTCCGTTTCTGGAATGTGGTCGGGGCTGAGGTAGTCCGACATACGTCTCTGGAGCGACCTGTGGATGGCAGGGAACCCAAGAGTGGAAGATATCGAAGGTCTTCTCGAGTTCTGAGCCGACGGAATCCTGGCTTGGATTTCGCATTTCATCGCAGACCGAGAAATTTTTTTCCTCAAGTAGTTCTTGAGTATTTTCCTTATGGTAGCGCTTTTGATACCATACAAGAAGCTATTGACTACGGGTGCAAGCAACACGGAGCCTGCCATGACGACGGCAAGGAAGTTATTGATAGGGTAATGGACAGCACATTCAAGGAACAGAAAAAGCACAATAGGACAGTAGCACACAGCGAAACCTATCAACTGCTCACAAATTGCCCACGCCGATTTCTGCTTCATTTTGGGCATGTCGAAGGGGTTCCTCTGCTGAGTGACGGTCGCTTGCGCTGACATCATCACCTCGAAAATGGCAGAGAAAATTCGGTGCTGGTGCTGCCGAGCTATGAACAGGATTTTGCCATTCACCAGCAAAAATATGGCAGCGGGAGACAAAATGACCACCACGAGAAGACCAGAGGTGTAAATTATCTTCCCTGCGTCGTTGAAGACAGGCAGGCAAACGCCTCCGAGGTATTTGAAGCTCGGCGCTACGACCATCACAGTAACTGATACCGCTAGTGAAAGCGTCCACACACAAAGCGAAAACACCGCGATTCTTTTCCGTGTAACTATTTGATTGTACCTCAGAGGTGAGGCTATGGCACAGTATTTGTCACAATGAATTCCTACCACAATCCACACACCCACTAAGTTCAGGAGGGACAAAACGCCCCCGTAAATTCTACAACTAACACCATCGTCTTTTCCGCTCACATAGAATAATTCTGAACTAACCACGTAGTCTCGTGACTCAGGCTTCCTTGCAACTTGATTGGAACCTTCTGGTTCTTTCGCCAAAGGATTTTGAGCATTCACGGAGACGTTGTAATTGTTCCTGTGATCTCCAGACGAAGCGTAGAGCTGAGACACAGCAGGCAGAACGCTGGATATAATCTTAGAACTCCAGCTGCGCTGCGGAAAATTAAGATTATGACTGAGTGGTCTATCAGTGGTTCTATGTTCATCACTTATTAAGCGAGGAATCGAGAGACTATCGAAGTCAGATGATGCTGAAGAAGACTCATCTGTGCTTAGTCTTGTTCTCGATGAAGTCCTGCCAGAAGCTAAGAAAGGATCAGAAGAAGTTAAATCGTTCGAGGAGTCATATTTCAACGATGGCGAAGCTTCGGTTCTATCAAAAACGAGATCGGAAATCGGGAGTGCGATTTTGTAGTCAGTATCGTCGTATTTCAAGTCGGGAGACGCGGTTGAGTCAATTGACATCACGGATGGTTTTATTGCAATATCCTCAAAGTCATGTTTACGCTCTACTTGAGAGTCGTCATTGTCATACTCTGACTCAGCTTTTGAATTATCAGCGTCATAATCGGGCACGACTTGGTTACTGTCTAGGTTATATCGAGGGCCTACCGTGGGATCATCAAGATTTGAAGAAAAAATAGCTGTTGAAATAACAGAGTCCCAGAATAGAAATGCTGGAGCTGTCGTAATTACTTCGGCATCCACATCTGGTAGAGAGGACACATCTTCGTACTTCAGAGGCGAAAGAGTCGTAGCTTCATCAAAGTACAGCAACGGAGCCACAGAAGTGACGTCATCGTTCGACCGGACAAGAATAAAAGAGTCGTCGTCGATCGAGGAAGAAGTCGACGAATTTTCATTCAGGCTCACTTCGGCCATTGAGGAAGATCCGAAAGAAATCTCATCATTCAACCCTAATTTTTCAAGAGGGTCTTCGGGGTTCATCCCAGAACTTGTGATGGAAACCTCGTAATTCAACCCCAAATTTTCAGCTGGGTCTTCGGGGTTTATTCCAGAACTTGTGATGGAAACTTCGCTGTTCAGCCGTAAATTGGCAGCAGAGTCTTCGTGTCTGAGCATGGAGCCTGAGACAGAAACTTTGTTACTAAGTCGCGTTACTTTGTTGTAGTCGAGCTGCGCCTGGCTGGTCGATGTGGGTGTCGGAATGGTCGCCAATTTCCTAGATTTGGCCGAGGTGGTCAGCACTTCTGGAACTGTGACCGAGAAACTCGGCCCGAAGTCGCTGTCGCCTTCTGCTATAAGCCATTGTCCCTGAAAAAAGTTAGTCATAATAATAATAAAACTCAAATTGGATGGTAAAGTTAGCCTCGTGATGTTATTTTTCAAGACAATATAAAAACTGTCGCGTAGTTATTCAGGTTTAGTTTTCTGAGCTTCTAGAATGCTAAAATATGATGTTTTGAACTTCATGTACGAAAGAATTTTTCCGTTTGAAAAACAAGCATATTGGTTTAGAAAGTATATTGTGATTTAAAAGTGATGAGACAAGTATAGATTTATATGTTGAAAGTGGAAAAGTGAAAAAATAGTAGTTTTCTGGATGACTTTCATTATTGATACTTGAATAAAAAACTTTGAAATTTGTCATAGTAATTTAGAAAGTGCTAGTGGATATCGCGAGTTTTAAAAAGACATCAATTCAATTTCAATTTTAAAAGTTGAATGTTTGAAAATTGATAGTGTCTCCACCTATAAATAATATAAACTTAGATATGAAATCAACGCACTGTCGCCGGCCAGACATAAATTGGCTAATTTTTTCACTTCAGTTTGCTTCGCAAAATCATTTTTTTCAATCGCAGGATCCCACGTTGGAACTCGTAAGAAACTTACCACAAATGTAATTTTTTATGCAATGCATGTATATATTTTTCTTTTGAAATTTATGACTGATGATGAGCAGATGCTTGAAATAGTTTATTAAAATCAAATTACCGTTCAAAATAGCGCTGCATATACCCGAGCAGCGCTACCTCTTCATTCGCTTATGACAAAACATGCAGAATTAAAAGCGCAAACGCAACACTAAAAAATGACCCAAGGACCTCAATTTTCAAATAGTGCAGTTCGGACGTGCGCCTCATGAGCTTCAGGCTGAAGAAGACACTTTTACAATTGGGGCTCATGGACTCCTATAACTCCAAGCGAGAACCGTTACGACGCTGAGAATGGGGCCGCCCTCAGGGTCATTGCCCCAAAACTAAGTTGATATTTCCAGTATTCACGTCACAATCTAAAATGCACGGCACGTATTTCTCGGCGCTTCCGGTCCACTTTTTTACTATTTCTTACTTTAGTTAGAAGGCGATTTTTATGTTGAGCAGATTTTAAGTATTTTTATTTCCGAGTATTCACGTCACACTCAAGAATTCACTGCACGTAGCTCTCGGCGCTCCCGCTCCACTTTTTTTACTGTTTCTCACTTTTGTTGGCCGGCGATCTTTATTTTGAAAAACGCTTCGAAGGATCAAGAGATTGCGTCCGACAGGTTCGAAGACTTTGAACTCGGTGAGCTCTGAGGCATGTTCTTTGTGCAATGCATGTATTGGTGTGTTCACTGGGATGTGTGAACAATGAATCCTAGTGCTTGAAGTTCTTTATGAGCAATGAATCCTAGTGCTTGAAGTTCTTTATGAACAATAAATCCTAGCGCTTGAAGTTCATTATGAACAATTAATCCTAGCGCTTGAAATTCTTTATAAACATTAAATCCTAGTGCTTGAAGTTCTTTATAATTGCAATAAAAATGTAGTGCTTGTAAAAAGAAGGTTCAGAAATGATTCATGCCTTGACATAAGCCGCAAGGTTTGTTTTTATGTAACACTTATTTAAATAACGTTATATTCAATTCATTCTGTCGGATTACGAAGAAATTTTTGGAACAATGCGCTGTCTGTGTGCCGCAAATTAGGTGAGTAAGTTTGGAGTTCTCTATCCACATAAAATGCCTTTCTCAAAAAAGGAATTGAAAATTTAATTTGTAATTTAGCATAGAATTAATTAATTTGGAATTCTCAAAGAGGAATTTAGTATGGAATTTAAGGGAACGAAGAATCTATGCACCAGTGTGTGCTCATCCATGGTATCTCAAGGACAAGAACAGCGCGATTGAAAAAGTATGAGAAATAACATAGAAGTTGAAGAAAAAAGTGATGAGGTACTGAAAAAAGTCAGAGGAATGAGCCAGAAATAAATGACCCGTGACAAAACAAAAGCAAAAAAATTGTGTTTCATAGAAAGGAAGGAGCCTTCAGCTCGAGACCTCGTATCTTCGCTGGCTACCAGCCAGGAAACAAGCAATATAGCAGCAGCAATATGAAATATCTAATAATGTATAAAAAGGACACTCACTATGTTTTGTTTAAACATGAGAAGGCTTATTTTTGAAATTAAAAATCTACGAAGATTTTACCGATGACCAGAGATTGGATGTACAGTATGTCCCACAAAAACCCGAACCGAGTATTTATTTTCCCGTATCAGTAATACCATCATAAGAATACCCGTATCAGTGATACCATCATAGTTTTGTTTGGAATTAAATGCTTATGGTATTCTTATGATGGTATCACTGATACGGGTATTCTTATGATGGTATTACTGATACGGGAAAATGAATACTCGGTTCGGGTTTTTGTGGGACATACTGTTTGTAGTAGTGGTTTTTTCGTGCGTGTGAAATTAAATATCATTTTAAGTATTGTCGGGAAACATACCTTCAGCTCAGGAAAGAAAGCTCTAGGTTCAACAAATTTAAGTCAACAAATTATAAATCACATGTTCGAAAATTTTCTGTTGTCAGCAATACAACATTTTCATTCAAAGTTAAATTATTTCAGATTTTCAATGTTTGCTCTCTTGACATCCTTCATGCTAGTATTTTTGTGTATTGATGTTTGGTATTCCCCTCAATGATATTTGACGTGAAAGATTTTATGTCAGTACCTATAAATGCTGATACTCGGTTTTCATTTTAATTGGATTTGGCATGAAGGGTTTCATGATGGTAGCTCTATGTAATGCTACACGGAGTGCGTTTCAATAATATTTGGCATGATTGAAAAGCACATGATGAACTTTCAACAGATGCACACAATTTTTCAGTCTCAATCACCAACAATCCAGTGACTGTAATGTATTTTCAATTTTCGAGTTTGCTGTCAATATGGATAATTTCACCGAGCAATTTTTTCGCGGAAACGACAACTCAGTACAGTCGCAATCGAAAGCACACCAGCTGTCCAGTATGAATTGATTTCTGCGTAAGTCGAAAGTACGTGGGCTCTCTAGCCGCAAATTTTTGAATTCAACAATTACAACAATGAAAATCCTGTGGTCATGTTCGCCGTGAGTGCCGAACTCTCAAAAAGTTGGTGAAATTTCATTCCAGATCACGTACTGATTTATCATTTACATGAAGACAGTTTGCGATAAAATCTTTTTTACGAAGTTTGCGTTATGTGAGAAACCAGTGACATCCACAACTGAGTTTACATACCTGTACCTCTATATATATATACATACCTGTACCTCTATACCTCTATATATATCCATACCTGTACCACCATACCTCTACATATATACATACCTGTACCTCTATACCTCTATATATATCCATACCTGTACCTCTATACCTATATATATATATACATACCTGTACCTCTATACCTCTATATATACATACCTGTACCTCTATACCTCTAAATATATCCATACCTGTACCATTATACCTCTATATATAAACATACCTGTACCTCTAACCTCAATAAAGTGCAACAAGCGAATGACTACACAGGGTCCATCAAAGCAGCGCTAAAACAAACACATTATGATGCAGTTCACACACTTGACATGTAGCGGATTTTCTTCGCCATGCAGTGCCTGCATTTCTTGATGAACAGTTCTCAAATTTTTACTCTGCTTCCAACTGGCATTTTAGCCCGTACCTTCCCTGATGTTATGTATTCCTTCAATAATATTCGGAGAGAGAGAAAATTTAAAATATACTTCTAACGGAGATGTGTAGCATTGCTCTCAATAACCACTTTCAACGAACATATATACAAAATAGAATCAGCTGGGTGCAAAATACACCAGAAGACCACAGCGTCACAGTCCACACGCCCCACACCAGCAGCACCACACCAGCAACACCAGCAGCAC
>JACJUY010000207.1:236981-261854 GCA_014220935.1 Platorchestia sp. MABIK | reverse complement strand
GCAACACCAGCAATACCTGCAGCAGAGACGGAGCAGACAGCGCGAGGCCGAGCAGGGAGAGGAGCAGGTCGACGGCGCACAGCTGCAGGATCATGAAGTTGCCCGCGCTTTTGTACTGCGATGAAACACAAAACCAAATGTGCGTTAAGTATCTTGCTTTCGTAATTATAACGAGGCACGAAGAAGCATTCTCTTATTTTTGTAATAATAAGGTGGCACAAAGTTAGAAGCATCCCAGATATGGTCCCCGAAATGATAAACGTGATTTAAACTATTGGATCACTACAGTCGTTTCTCAGCGCCTGTTAACGATCGTTTGCTGTCTGTGTGAAATATCGCTTCCACACGCATTACGTTCCGTTACTAAATAAAATTCGTATTCAATTGATACGCGTACACGCGTTTCAATTTTAATGCGTGCTTTACTTTACTACATTAATACGTGTGTACGCAAGTAAAGTTGCGTCGAGTCGTATTCACCTTGACACAAGACGAGAGAATTTCAAATCATTCGCGCTTTTTACTCTGTCGCTCCTAAATCCATCTCTTGCGAGCTTTTGGAAGTTATAAAAGTTAAGTCACTCGACGTCTCACCTCTAACAGCGTAGAGCCCGTCGGGAAAGAAAAAATACGCCGTATGTTTCGGCTCGGGCTGCTCAAAGCCCTGCCTGGGCAGTCTTGTGTTTGCAGGAACAACGAAATTCAGGGCAAAGGCACTCGTGAACTTGAAAGTTTTCACTCGTTGAATACGCTTTTGTTCAACGAAAAAGAAGGAAATTGCATTCCAGCGAACCGAGACTTTATGTCCTACTAGCATTCGATATCCCGGGACGGGAACATTCCGCGGTATTGCTTTTGGCGCTTTGTCCACGAGTTGAAGGAATCCAAACTCTGAAGCTACCAGAGTTTAGCTTGAGTTTTATTCTGACTTACGAACGTAACAGCTCATTAAATCTCTCACACCGGTGTAGGAGGATGAATTAGGTAACGGGATATGAACTTTACGCATTCAGGAGATGGATCGAAACCTGGAATCTTTCTTTTCTATAATGATGCCCTCCCTGCATAAATTCCTCTCTTTGGGCAAAGCAAAATTTCAGAGAAATTGGTCTTAAGTCAAAAAACTTCGCATTGCATCAGACAAATGTAACAGAGAATGGCAATTCAGTAAATTACAAAACTGTGACGCATTACATTGACTGTTGACAGTTTTGCTCAATTCCGTTGTGACACTTTAGGAGTTTTTAACTACTGAGAACCAACAATTGGAGTCCAGTCACGGTCCCAAAATTCCTCAGTTAGAGACGCCGAAAAATGCATCCGTGAAATATTTTCCCTTTTGCCCACACTTGAAACGGTGCACAAGCAGCCACCTGTTCGCAAGATAAAAACTGGAGCTGGCGCGTTCCCTTCTCTCTCACTGTGCGTTCAATCATGCGTGTGAGCTCATCAAAATCCAGCCCTCGGAGCAAATTAATTTCAAACTTTTAATACGAGAGGAAAGTGCTTGTCCAGTGGACTTCATTATATGCCGCTGCTCATCACCGAAACAATCGAGCTTTGTTGCCAGAGTTCAAAAATTTCCCGTAACTCTTTTGTTTTAATCCGGGCAGCGGTTGCTTTGCTCAGGATTTTTGCACTTTGATTTAGATCCACACGGTGTTTGAAATGAGTCATCAGGCTTATTTATCATTGTCATGTTGCTGGTCTTAGAGCTGCAAGTTTTCACAAAGTTGCGAAAAGATGCGTTCCAGGGTTGGTTTATTTTTAGGAAGTAACTGGCACCGTTGCTTTAAAAGCGTTCGTTTGAATTGTAGAAGAAAGCGAAATGACATCTGATTGACAAATCTTTACAGAAAACTAGCTTTAATCTTAGTATACGTTTTATGTATATTTCTGCAATGAATTTCTAGCGGCACTGAACAGAATTACTTACTAAAATTAGATTTTTTAGTCCTCTCTGACTACCTATAGCGAACGAGTGATTTGAGCATTTCTGCTTCTGTCGACTGTCTTTTGTTTAATTCATCATGAGGGTGTCATACTAAATTGAGGCCTTTAAGCGAGATCTTTAAAAGCATTGCATTTCTACAAAAACTTTGATTTTTTATAACAGGGCAAGCAAACTTTCGGTGAACAAGTGTTCATACTGAGGGAACTTTCATAACTCATGACTGCAACGTTTGAAAATGAATGTAAAAATGACCCATATCGTTGGTTAAGGGTAAAATATAACGCATCTCGAGGAGGTTAATTCGAAAACTTCAGCGCCTCAAATTGAAATCTGCAATTTCGTCATTCATTCATTGAAAAACAAGGAATATAGAATCTTTCATCTGATATACGAGATTGGAATGACGGCCTTTCAATGCAGGGACAAACTTTTTTAGGAAGTTTACGATGGTGCACATTTTAATTCCTCTTTTTGCCGTCATTTTATTTTGAAATTCTTCGATTCTTCAAAGCTAATTTTCTACGACTAAAATCCTCAAGATTTAAAAAAGATCGCTACCTAAAAACTTGCTTGGTTGTCCCAAAACTCATCGTAAAAACTTTCTCCAGAAGACTCAGTTTTCAGAAAGTTTCTATGGAGGAAATCATTAGGAAGATGTTGCTAGTAAATGGCCTAAGTCTGCCAAGTAAAGATTTTCACAGAGAAAGAAAAATCGCTCCTGCCGATGGAATCGATATACAAAACATAGTTTTTCGTCAGCTTAGTTTATAATTATTAGATAAGTTAGTTTAAGCCTCCAAAGCCACAGCAAAGCAGTTGTCAAAAGAGGAAGAAAGAAAACACAATTTAATATGGTTTTCATCGAGTATAGTGTTTCCATTAAGAAATTGCAAAACGTCACAAAGTTTTGATACCAATGTACTAGAAAACGTTACATCGAGATTTTCGCTTCTGATACCCACTGAGGTATTAGGACTGTTAAAATGTCTCATGAATTGAGTGAGAGAAAAAGAGGGAAGTGGGTCTTTGTAGCTGTTCTCGTATTAGATGTGGGAGAGTTAAGCGGAAAAGAGCAGGAAAATTTGAGAAACGCTCGCTTTATGTACAAGTCTAGAGCATAATACGAGGGCGAAGGGTTCTCTATTCGCTAAGATAGGGTAAAATTCTTAAGTATGTGGAGCAACGATGTGTTGAAAAAGTTTCTAGGAATAACGACAGTTTTAGCGCGACCATCAGAAGGGATGGTCCACAAAATGCTATACCGTAAGCGTGTGTACATGAAAGGTCAATGTCTAGCTCAACAACTGAAATTATCGTAGAGTCGCATTTGTGTTAGAGGAAAAATAAAAAGTACCAAAACCTAAACAGTAGCGTTAAGTCATTGTCTCATCACGGCCACAATGCCTAATAATCAAATGTAGGTGAAGTACGTTTTGGATTTTGCCAAAATCTTAAACGTACTTCACCTACATTTGATTATTAGGCATTGTGGCCGTGATGAGACAATGACTTAACGTTACGGTTTAGGTTTTGGTATTTTTAATTTTGTGATCAATTTTGTGTGATCAAACCTGAATGACAATTTTGAAAGTACAAAATCTGTGAACCATACAAAAAATAAACACCCCCAACGTTTTTCCAGCACTCCTCACAGGGAGGTTTAATTATTCCGTTGATATGATACCGGATGCTTGGAATATGTTGCTGTCTTTGTGTCATTAAATACAACTCGACTTTGGAAATGGCTGCCCCTGCACACCAGAAGTTCAGCTTCAGGAAAGTTTCTCCCTTCTCTGCCGCAGAATCCAAGTTCACCGTTCTGATGTATGGAGAAGTCAAGTGCACTGCAGCAGTGAAGAGGGTTTTTGGAACAAAGTTCCACTGAAAAAATTCTCGGAAGGTTCCAAACCAAAAGGCATTTCAACGAGTCATCGGAACTGCCACGAGGGACCTGTCGATGACTAGTGACATGATCCACGCGGGGACTTGTGACATGACTTACCCGCTGACTGATGACACACCAGGTGACTATTGACATGACTTACCCGCTGACTACTGACACACCTGCTGACTGATGACACGCCAGGTGACTATTGACACGACTTACCCGCTGACTACTGACACACCTGCTGACCACGATACGAGTACACCTGGTGACTACTGACGCACCTGCTGACTGCTGACCATGACGGCCACCACGAAGCAGCTGAGGACGCAGCCGAAGAACAGCCCCACCGTCAGCCCCGCACCCACCGCCAGCACCACTAGCCGCACCATGCTGCTGACGCTGCTGCTGAGGACGCTACTGCTGACGCTGACACTGCTACTGACGGTGCTGACTGCTGAGTCTGAGTTCTCCCACTCAGTGGCCGCTCTGTAGCTCCCTCCAGTCCTCAAACTCAGCAGCTGGCTCTTGTGACATCAGTTCTCGATTCATCAGGAGCAGGTTTTTCGTTAATATAAAGCAGGTTCTGGATTCATCAGTTCTTGGTGCATCAGGTGCAGGTTCTTGGTTTATCAAGAGCAAGATCTTGATTCATCAAGAGCAGGTTTATTTATTTATCAGGAGCGACCATCAGGAGCTAAATCTTTATTTGTGACGATTAGGTTATTGATTCATCAGGGGCAGGATCGTAATTCATCAGGAGTCATGAAGACTAGACATCATCGCCAGGTGCGGTATGTCAAATTCAGCTATGGGTGAACAATTGACTCAAATCTTGTTTGTCTTCTAGGATTTCAGACGTCATTTTTGTTTCAGCAGGTTCAACACAAGTGTTATTGAGTATTACATCAACGAAGAGTTCAGCTTCGTAACACAGTGGTATTTTTCGAGTGAGTAGGTCGTCAGTACATTGCTCCTCGAGTCGATTTCAACTTTCGTTAAGTTTGTGCCTAACTTTCGAATTTGTTGATGCTCCAGAATACTTATTGGAGTCTGCCTCAGATATTTGGAGTTAGACGTCACAATTTCCAGAAGTTTCGGAGTCAGCAGTTGCTTTATTTATTGCACTTCCGAGGAGTCGAATAACTTACATAACTTCTGAGTCACGCTCCTTGGAAGGAATTGTTCAGTTATTTTCAATTCGAAAGGAACTTTGGAAGCAAATCGAATTTCCTCGAGGATTGGTAATTTTTATGACTCTTATTTTGTGGAATGATTTGTGCTGTCAATTAAACTTTTTCGACACCTTCGAAGTGCTGAAGCTGATAAGTAGGAATTATTTGGTAGAAATATATACAGGAGGATTTTTAGCGTTGTAGATGTAAAAATTACTTTCCGTCATGGACGGAGCAGATTATAAAACTCATAAGATAAAAGTACATTCAAGCACTTTTGTTCTGAGAGAAAAGATTATATTTCAATGGTAATTTTACCCGTCAAATCTATAATTAACAATCTGTCGCGCGCGTATTGACTGTCAGGCAGGGCAGTTTGAGTCACTTTCATTATTGGCTCAAATTGACTGCTTTAATTTCGCCCTAAACATTTGTTGCGCAGCAGCTCTGCGTAGCCAAACGGTCGGTCACGCTCTCACTGGGCGCGTGAACACAAAAATGTACGAAAAATTAAAAAAGATCCACCGTGACCAAAGTAACGGGTCTAGACACTCCCGTGTGACTGGCATGTTGAGTTACGAAGAGTATTTGGGAGGCTACAGAACCCGGATAGCAGCAGGAAATTAGAAAAAGATTACAGAAATCAAGCTTCTAAAACGTGGAGAACAAAGGATCCTTTTCGTAAAAACAGCGCGATGCATTTTTTGTAGAAACTGAACTGAATTCAGAAATATTCATAAAGGCGTCCTTGTTGTGTGGCATCAGAAAGGATTTGTTTTCAGGGATGTGGTGAACCTCTGAATTTTAAAATTACAAATCGTGGACATGATCTGAACTGTACACGTTCAAAGAAAAATCATTGTGTACTAAGGCTGCCAAGCTAGATGATTTGCAAAATTGATAAAATACCTGTAAAAAGTGTGTGATTGAGAACTAAATTAATTCGAAATGATTACACGTTGAAATTTCGATCATATAGTAATAAAATTTGAAGGCTCCTAGACGGGCGACAGCATTTTCAACTTCTATGCAAAAACGATACTGGTGTCACGGTCAGGGTTTATCAGCTGAAATTAAATACAAATTTTGGAAGGAGTAGAGTAGCTGTGTTATTAATGGTTTTTCGCCTAAAATTAAGTACAAAATTTTCAAGAATTTCAGCTCTTAACTCGTCAGGCAACGGGGCTCATCGGCTGAAATTAGGTGCAGTCTTCTCACGATGCAAAGCAGCTCAATGTCTGTCATCTGAACGCATCGGCTGAAATTAAGAGGTGTAAAGCAGTTAAGATGTAAAGCAGTTAAGATGTAAAGCAGTTAAGTATCAGTCATTAATGTTTTCCTGTTAAAATCTAGTGCAAACGAAATGTCAAGGTAACAGACGGCTCGAACATCGTCAGGTTGTAAGTGGCAGAGCAGCAGTGAGGGTTGGGACCGATATTTAAGAGACCATGAAATAGTCCACCATTAATCATTACTCGGAGTCGTGTGAAGGATATTTAAAAGACCATGAAATGGTCCACCATTAATCATTACTCGGAGTCGTGTGAAGGATATTTAAAAGACCATGAAATAGTCCACCATTAATCATTACTCGGAGTCGTGTGAAGGATATTTAAAAGACCATGAAATAGTCCACCATTAATCATTACTCGGAGTCGTGTGAAGGATATTTAAAAGACCATGAAATAGTCCACCATTGATCATCACTCGAAGTAGAGCGAGCACAACTCAAGTTAGACCGTCCCTTTGGAGTGTCGTTGGCTTCAAAGAAAGACGAGCCCTCCAGCAGCCTCACCTATAAACTTCAGTAAGTTACCTGAGTTTTCGAAATCAACTTGTTAATCGCAAACTTATCTTCGTTGGAAGTCTGCGACTGCCGCGACCTGCAAGAAAAAGCGAGACATTAGAAACATAAAACAAAAAATCGTTCCCATATTTTCTCGCTAAATGTCCGCGTCTCAGAATTTGTTCGCATTTCTGAGAAAAATATTCAAAGTCCGATGTTGAGTCTATTTGAAAGATTTTCTTTGATCTCCCTGAGAGATCATTGAAAATATGTCTACCTGACGGAGAGGAAGAGATCGATACTCAACCTTGAAATGATAAAGAAGTCCATGTGATCCCGCCAGTAGCTTTCTGAATAGAAGTAAATTGATACACTATCAAAGTGAAGTTACGTTCCGAAATAAGCCAGAAATGGTTTAAAACTTGAGTTATTGTAAGATCATTCGATGTATTAAAATAATTCTGTATGTTGAAAGTCCTCGTTTGAGTTTGTGAACAATTTTGTGAACTAAATCCCCCCCCACCCACACACACACAACACACACACACACACACATCACGGATCACGTACGCTATTTTGTGAAACTTTGATTCACGAAGACGGTGCTGCTCGGGGGCTTAATAAAACCGGTTTTTTACATTGAAACAATCGAATTAAAATTGACTGAAATCTATTCACAAGATTTCAGTCACTCCTCAAAATTAAATATTCGTGAATTCCAGCCTCCAACAACATCAGCGACAAACGCATGTGAAGCGTTTTTATCACTTGATAATTTTTGCACAGTTGTCGGTTGCGAAATCAACAGGTTTTAGCTCCCACAAATTTTACTTTATTAATGGCTTCTTATTTATCGTACAGCCTTGAGATTTATCAATTTTTATCACAATAAAAGGAGTAGACTAGATACAGAGATGCCTTAGGGTATTCTTGCGTCCTCCTAATGTTTTAAAGAATATTAAACAGTGAAATAATCTTACACGTGAAACAAATCCTGCTAAAAACAAGCAGCCTGTGAGGGCAGAATTACTAGCCAGAAGAGCATACTGAAGCTTGTACAATCAATTATAAAAATGATCTATACGCACAGGCGCACATTACACTGTCTTTTTTTACAAACATGCGATGCTGGAACAAAGAAGAGCAACACACGCTGCAGAGACAAAAGGCGCTGCTGAGGAATTCAAAAGACAGAATTAAAATTACGATCAGGTGCTCGACATGACCGATGACACGGTAGAGGAAACAAGGTAGGGTCATTTCTATGAGAGAAAATATACCTCCTCTTGTTCGGCTAGCCAATAGAACGGCTTTATTTCAAACAAACTTTATGACGTCACCAAAAAGCCATGTCGTC
The DNA here is from genome assembly GCA_014220935.1 of Platorchestia sp. MABIK. Lineage (NCBI taxonomy): Eukaryota > Metazoa > Arthropoda > Malacostraca > Amphipoda > Talitridae > Platorchestia > Platorchestia sp. MABIK. The sequence goes on along the minus strand of JACJUY010000207.1, from coordinate 253,697 downwards.
AGACTAATAGTGGAGCCAGATTTGGGGATAGCAGTGCTACCAGATGCAATACGAGCGCTGCTATTGGTTCGTTGCCGTGACGTCAGCAAAACCACACCGTCAACGAAAAAGACTAGTTTGACCCTACCTTGTTTCCTCTACCGTGACCGATGTACACGCACTTCTCAAGCACGTTGATCGATTTGTGAACCACGTCGCGACAGGAGCGAATAATTTTTTAAACGCTACTTAGCGCCCACATTTGAATAAAATGAGGGAGCGTTAATTCGCATAACTTTGCGGCGCACAAAGAAGGGCTAGAATAATAAATTACAGGTCCTATGCAATAGAAAAGATGGCTTTTTTCTATTGACTCCGGTACCAACGGGCAGAATTCTTGCATTTTGCTGGCAAAAGAAATACCGGAACACGCTCGAGCAGAAAGCCTGCATTTTGCACGCAAAAGAAATGTTCAAAGGCAGGAACATATCGAGCCGAAGTGATATCCCTTCACATCTTGTCGCTGCATAAAACATGGCACAACTTCCGCAGGAACACATTCATTCGATAGTCAATCAATGAGAGCCTGGCCCCTGCATGGGGCTTGGCCCCAATGCCTACCTCAATGAAGGCTTGCGTGTGTCTTTCTTTTTGTTATCAGGGATTATTTAATGTGGAGTTTTCGCTTGTAGATTTACATGATATGTGATGGATTAACTTGAGGTCATGATTAGCGCTCCAGTTTAAGTTAATTGTAAGCGTGGAATGACGTGTCCAAAAGATATCCTGGAATTTACCGAATTTAGTCGGCCGGACAAGTAGTTATTTCTCAACCTGTCCATTGTACTACATGGTTTAAAGTAATGATGCTACTGATGTATTGCTCGTGGAAATGTTGTTTACACTGCTCAACTGTTTTAATAACTCTAAGTAGTTATTTCATTCACACAATCCTCGTGAAAACAAATTCTTTAAACTGTTCAACTATTTTAATAGTTCTTAGCTATGATGTTACTGATGTTTAACTCATGAAAATAGGTTGTTTAATTTGCTCCAATTACTTATTTAAAGTGCCTCGACGGACATGCCGCTGTTGCTGCTGCTGCGTGCGTGTGCAGTGCGACGGGATGACCCTGGTTGTTGGGACGGGTGGAAATCTCTACCTAACTTCGCTTCATCATCTTCACGTGATAATGGAAATATGACTGCAGGAAAATCCGTGTACGCTGTGCCAGGTTTGCCTTTGTTTCTAATCGCACCTCGATAACAAACGGTTGCACTGCACGTAGAGCTATGCACAGCACCTGCACATTGAGTGCCAATATGGAGCGGTTCAGCTCTGAGTGGAGTGGTAACTTTGCATTGTTTATTCGACGTGGGCTGTGCATCAATGCGTAGTATGACAGCTGATCAGCTGTACATCACCGTACTGTAGCTGTGCAGCACAGCCTAGCAGCTGTAGATCATAGCAATACAGCTGCACAGCACTGCAGCTGCACAGCACTGCAGCTGTACAGCACTGCAGCTGTACAGCACTGCAGCTGCACAGCACTACAGCTGCACAGCACTACAGCTGCACAGCACTACAGCTGTACAGCACTGCAGCTGTACACGGCAGCCGTCACAGCGTAGGACATCACGCAAGATGTAGAGCTCCGTAAGAACAGAATCCTTCCACCATCCTGTGAGTTTGGTGCTTCGTATTATTGGAGTCTCACTCAAAACTTCGTAAAGATTGAGAATAGAACTTCATCCTTCAGCATGGGAATTCGATTGTGACATCGGACCATAACCGGCTTTTTTTTGAAGAAATGTAATTTTAACTTCTCACGACATTTCAAGCTTTGGCGACAGTGTAAGAATAGACGTCATGTGTGTGCGAGTGTGTGTGTGTGTGTTGCATGATCTGTATTCCTCACTACAGCGTTCGATTCCTGTTTTTATAGCTTTAAGGAGTTAGATGAAACGGTCAGGTCAGATTACATAAGTTGTAAATGTGAGCTTTTAAATACGGATGAAAGCGTTATTCCTCGCTATTTTATTCTCTCTAAATTATCACAAATTATGAAAATTTATCTGGAACACTTCATCCAGATAAATATTCCATATTCCAATCATGCCCACCACAGGTGAGAATTTCGTTGACTTTGAGCCACCGAGCTCATGAGGCAGATGCTCGAGGCAGGCCGGCATTGGCGGCGTCACGGCCCTCCTCTCTTGACCGCGCGTCCTAATTAATGATGGAAGTCACGTGCGCTCTCTGGTGCTCGGCAGCTATGCAAACGAAAATTAAAAATCGAGAAATAATCGAAAAAAAATCGAAAAAAACTTTGGAAATCCGTCCGGCACGATCGGAAACGTGCTTCAGAAATATTATAATAAAAAATAATCCGGAAAAGTGATCGAAAAAAATTAGCTCAGGAAATTCTGTCCGTCACGTTCGGAATTTAGAGTGGTTTCTGTTCTCACTTTACGCTTCGTCTGGACGTATTCATTTCCAGAATCTTTCACAGAATTTCTTAACTTCTTTTACGACACTTTTCTTAGTTTATTTACCATCCTCCTTGCGATACTCTGTGAAGAGGAGGTCGACAGTGCTATCGAACAGAGTGATGAATCCCTTCCAATGCAGCGATAATTGCAAGCAAAGCGAACATGGCTTTCAAATAGAATACATATGTGGCAATCACATTGGCAGCGAATAACTTGTCTAAAAATGAAACTTCCCAATTAATAAGTTTAAACAACAATTTAAAAATTGTTTGTAATAATTTCAATTAGTACTGAATTTTACATAAGCCACTAAATTCCTTATCAAAAGCATTGCGTCGTGATATCTCAGTCATGTTATTGCCTCAGTCATGTTACTGCCCCCGCGTTATTGCCTCAGTCACAATTTATTTTGTCTCATTGGCTGTCGTGTTATTCCCCCACGTTATTGCCTCAGTCGACTATTCCATCGTTTAACAGTGATTTGGTTTTGCGCGACTCCTCAGGGATATCCACCGTGATGACAAAAGGCCTCTGCCTCAACTGCGCTTGTTAGAGAGGTCGGTTGTCTCCTCCAGTTACCCTGCAAATTGGATGGATTTTCTGCCTATTGTGCCCTTGTTTTTTCAAGCGTTTCATTGTCCTCAAAAACTGCACATTTTATGAAAGAAACTCTATGCATTGCCTCCTTATTTTTTAGTGCTAACCAATTTTAATTTTTCTCCTAGGCATTCGTGGCTTTAGCTTCCCAAGTTTAACGTTTCATCAACGAAACTCTATGTGTTGTTTGTATGATTTTTGATAAAGCTAGTATAACAGTATAACGATTTTCCCGGACATTCACGGTTTTATCGGTCCAGGTTTAGCTTTGCATAGAGCGACAAAAATTACAGATGCCACGTTGGAAGATTTTGACGGGGTCCTTGCGTCTAATCTACTCATTCCAGTGCCTGTGTCAGGGAGGAAGCATCGAGGTAAATTGATGCGTTAATTGCTTGGTGGTCCGCAGGTGAAGGGATTTCCGTACCGCAGGTGACACACCGGTGGTCACAAACTCAATTTTCACGTTCCCTTGATTAACACTTTAAGTGTGACGTGACCACCGGTGGTCATTGAGGGGATTTTCACAATGCTGCTGACCGACCAGCAGTCACTGACTAAATTTTCATAAATTCTCAATGAAAACTAAATAAAGGCACGGTTTACTCAATGTTCGTTATTTTCAATACTGATCTCTTAAAACAACTCTCATTTGAGTTAGATATTGAACTTCATTTTAATTCGCTCTTTTTAACGTGTTAAATTCATAAGACGATACTTTTCAATCCCGTCAATGGCTTCATTGTCTGAGGAACAACACAGTGTTGCATGAGTGCCTGCTCTTCATGTTCGTGCTTAATTTCATGATTGCATTTGAGTTTTTCTTGGGTAAGATTCCGAAAAGTAGATGAACAGAGTTCAGAAAAAGAATTTGTGGTTATTTAACAAATTAGAGTTTCCATTTGTGACGTTATTCCTTGAAATTACAGTCAATTATATTGGGTTCAGATAATTTTACATATCCCTAAATTATGCTTCTACCAGTTTTTACCCTCTTGATTATACAGTACTGTCGCTGTCCTACAGTACATAGTACTACTACTGTCCGGTGCTCATAAATTCCTAGAATGGTCGTCTAAAATAACTGCACGATCATCAGTGTTGAAGCTCTCCTTCAGAAGGCTGGCGATTTGTGAGGCGGTATTTATACGTCATCTTCTGATATAAACAAACAGATTTATTTTCAATTGTGATGACAATCCTCAACAGGATGTGTAAGCTCCACACGTGCCACGCGTCTGCCACGTGAATTGGAATTTACTAAAATTTTGCCATTTGTCAGGCACACACACACACCCACACACACAAACCCACACACACTCACACCCACACACACCCACACAAACACATACCCACGCACCCACACACACACACACACACACGAGCTCACTAGAAACACACTTGGTATCACTGGCCCCACAAGGTCAGGCTTATTAGGAGCCCGAGAGAAGAGAACCTTTTCCTCATTACGCGAGGCATCGCAGCCAAGAAATCCTCCCCAGAAAATACACACAAAAACCGGGAGTCAATACAAGAATTATCAAAGACTCGCTATTTTAGGCACGTGAGAGGGTTTGTTAGGCATTTTTTTTATCAATAGCTGCCGCAAATCGGTCGGCATCCCCACGTATTTTTGTAGATATCATCTCTGCAGGGAGAGGGTTTGTTCTGCGATGGACTTGGTCTCGAACGTAAGGCAAAAGTATCTTTCAGTTCAGCTTAGTTTCTGAAAAAGAAAAAGACAAAAAGAAAAATAAAAACAGTTGATTTGCAATACAGATGGTACAAAACATGGTACATCATTGGTTTTTAAAATATCTTAAAGTAAGTGAAGTATACTTATATGATGCACACATGAGTATTGTAATACCCATGTCACTAGTAAATTAAATAAAAATATTGAGGGTAATGTATCCCTAGTGTTGCTTAATCTAGAGTTGATGATATATGTAACCACAATGGATTAAGAAGAAGTGTATAATTGTATTAAATTTCATCATTCATTAACGTACTCGTACATAGCTGCACGTAACAAAAACAGAAACTTTTTAGTTTCTTTTTCGTGTGTTTGGTTAAAACGTTGTCGAATTTTTTCTTCGCTGGGGCACCTACGATTTCCGCCGATCAACTATTGCTTCTGCATAGGGCATCCAAAATTACAGAAACAAAAGTGGAAAAGTTTAATAGGGAATATTGTTATTAAAATATCCTCATGCTGTGTGTGTTTGTGCCTTTGACCTTCATTGATATCGAGGCTGATAAATGACGAGTGCACACGGCCCGTCCAAAAATGACAGGATTAGATATCGGACGAACTGAGCTTTAACATGGCTTTCCCACGATTTTCTACGCTATCTTATACTTTTCCTGTACTTTGCTCAGTCTCAACTGCTGATATTCTATACAACCTAATCTAACCCACCAATACACGTGATGTTCATTCCGACTCTGAACCTGCTGGGTTAATACACTGAAAATTGTGGAGTTGATGAAGCTTGAATCACAGATATGAAAATTGCGGAGTGGCTAAAGTTTGTATCAGAGACTCACTCGCTCATCACAAACTTTCGGTTGGCGGGTGTTACACACGGACGGACGGACGAACGCGGCTCTTATTATAAAATGGAAGATGCTGAGGTATGATTCTTCAAACGATCTGATGACGCTCCCACGAGAGAATTTTTCTTGGGCAACTACCCCCAAACAAGTAAAATTCAAATTTGTGGAAGATTTTAACACCGGAAGTTCAGAAAGTTTTCCATTTAAAAGGTCTTCAAAACACAATGCATTTCCTGAGAACGTTCACAGAGCTGGCTTATCACTCAAAAATCAACTAGACCAACACTGGAATGTTTTTTTACAACATAATGGAAAATATTAATGAGTGTAAAGTCAGTGGGCACTTAACAAGAATTTGAGCGAAGAACAGTAGCAGTTTTTAGGAAACGAATTTTTGAAGGAGACTGGTTATGGGTGGTGCAGGACTACAGTGAGTAACGCGGAAATTAAAAACAACCGATTTTCTTGTATGCAAATTCTAAGCTAGCTTGTTTTAATATACATTATATCCCTTTTGAAAATGTACTCATGAAAGCTCAAAAGAATAGCAATTATTGGGATGACATATGCTGAATTTTTAAGACAGATGATACAGTTTGGTATATAGGGGTAAATTTTTAAAATTATTTAGTTAGGGGAAAATAATTTAAAAACCTGATTAATTTAAAAACTATCCAATTAAATTAATTTTTGTAAAATGAGAGAGAGAGGAGGCCAAGGAAGTGTGTGTGTGTGTGTGGGAGTGTGGGAGTGTGGGAGTGTGGGAGTGTGGGAGTGTGGGAGTGTGGGAGTGTGGGAGTGTGGGAGTGTGGGAGTGTGGGAGTAGGGGGTAAATGGAGAAATGTATAAAGGCGAGGGGGTCAGTGATGGAGGGAAGGTTGAGAATGGCTGCTCCACCGTAAGAAGCTTCATGTTTCATTATACTTCTGATACTCCTTGAATTGCCATTAAATAGCCGACGTTCTAGGTCCAGAATTGCCATTTAAATGGCCGACGTTCTAAGCCTATGACTACTCAAATAAATATAAAATGTTTTCTTCTATTTTTACGGCCAATAGAGTATCAGAAGTATATTGAAACAAGAAGCTTCGTTACGGTTGAGGAAATGGCTGCATTCCAATAGACTTCTGACACTTCATTGAACACTGCTAAAGACTACTCAAATAAATATAAAATGTTCACTCTTATTTTTACGGTGCAAGGCCCAGACTTCTCTCCCCTCTTCATCTAAGCAGCTCGAAGCTGCCAATGAAGGCTTGTTTACTCGCGAGTCTTGTTGAATAATTCCGGTGTGAAATGTTATACCTCGAGCAAACAACTTCGACCGCATTGTTTTCTTACATTCAAGTCATCGACTCACTTTGTTAAACCGCCGCACTCGCATTCATCCCTCAGTCTCGTGCTGTGGTAATGGAAGAGTAGGGTTCACCAGAGTAGGGTTCACCAGAGTAGGGTTCACTAGAGTAGGGTTCACTAGAGTAGGGTTCACTAGAGTAGGGTTCACCAGAGTAGGGTTCACTAGAGTAGGGTTCACTAGAGTAGGATTCACTAGAGTAGGGTTCACTAGAGTAGGGTTCACTAGAGTAGGGTTCACTAGAGTAGGGTTCAATAGAGTAGGGTTCACTAGAGTAGGGTTCACTAGAGTAGGGTTCACTAGAGTAGGGTTCACTAGAGTAGGGTTCACTAGAGTAGGGTTCACTAGAGTAGGGTTCACTAGAGTAGGGTTCACTAGAGTAGGGTTCACTAGAACGCTAAAGTTCGATGCTTCGATAAGAAATTCACGAGAACCCTTCGTGGGATTGACTGCACGTGATAAAAAATGAGATAGCGGGCCTCATTAGTAGATTCAAGAATGAGGTACTTGAAGATACCACACATGCCGTTCATCTATAAGAAGTATGTGTGTATACATATCGAATGACGCATACTGGGACTACAATGTCATGTTTGTCTATGCAAGAGAAGAAGCTCGTTCATTATAACGACCGCAACAATTTCATTCTGTAACCATGCATCAGTCCAGGACGAAATTGGAGGTCTGAGTTTAAAGAGCTTGTCAATACCACCTTGTCACTACGTTCTAGGCCTTGTATTGTCATTGTTTTGTCATCAAATGGCCGACGTTCTAGGCCTTGTATTGTCATTGTTTTGTCATCAAATGGCCGACGTTCTTGGCCTTGTATTGTCATTGTTTTGTCATCAAATGGCCTACGTTCTAGGCCTTGTATTGTCGTTGTTTTGTCATCAAATGGTCGACGTTCTATGCCTTGTACTGTCATTGTCTTGTCATTAAATGACTGACGTTCTAGGCCTTGAATTGTGATTGAATGACTGGCGTTCTACGCCTTAAAAACGCGTATAATCGATTTATGAAGGAAGTTAACGCGTCATCATCGGAAAATTTAATCATTCCCACAGATATTTTAGCTTAAGACCCCATAGATCTATTGTATCTGTGATACGATGGCTGAGCAAGAACAGCTATATTTTAAATCGTTCAGTTAAAAGAATTAAAAGTTAAGTCTTAACCTACGTGCTGCGAATGGAAAAAGTTTATTTCAAACATAGATGATCTAATATTTTGACTTGTCTCACAGTCAAATATTCATTCAAATACAACATTTACATGATGTTTTGAAACAATCGAGTGCACTTTGTGTATTTTGAATTCGGGAGAGCTTCTCAAGCTCGCATTTATGAGGGTGCCCACATTAAAACGTCTTGATGTTAAAATGAAGTTTTCTTTTCCACTTGAACTGACGATGAATCTGAACTCCGAAACGTTTTCTGATTATATATGATAACCTTCATTTGAATTTTGCATGTTAAGTTCATAATAAAGTTACGATTCTAGTAAACCACAGACTTATTCAGAAACTGTTTTTCCTTTTATCTGTTCGAAATAGCTCCGGTATCTCTGCAACAGATTTACAGCTCCAGTGAACGGGCTGACGAGAACTATGCTAACGAGCGGCGTTATGCGGGGGCAAGAATGTGCAATGTCGCTGATAATGCCAATGCTAATACCGCGTAATATCGCTGCTAATGCTAATACGATATTATGCATTAGCGGTATCATGCATTAGCAGTATCATGCATTAGCGCTGTCATGCATTAGCAGTATCATATATTCTGTCACACTAATCACGTGAGGGATCAACAATCACACTAAGGCTGTAATACAGGCGTGTCCATGGAGTACATAAGAACACAAAGTCGAGAATCGAAGGGTGCGTTAGTCCTGCCATTAAACGCATTTTAATGGGAGAATGCAAGTTACCAGAGATATGAACTGCCCAAGTCATTCTTAAACAAGCCCATCACGATGAGAAACCTGGTTTTAACAAGAAACATGGGACTATTTGACTGTGCTGTTCTTAGAATTTTAAGTTTCCGATTTTGTCTTCATAACAGAGGACTGCATTGTCTGGCAAAGATATTTTTATCTCTTTCGAGTGGAGGCTGAATTATGTTACGAAAAATTTATGTCAATCTCCGAAGTTTCAAAGCTCGATGCGGCATTTCAATTCATGCAAAATTTGCTAAACATTAATTTTTTTGTAAGTTTTTTGTTTGTGTGTAACTATTTACACTCCATCTCAATAACAAGATTGCGTGCATCTGAGTTATGTTCTATAACCAGTAAAAACCCCTCTGATTATATGAATTTATTTAGGCAATAACAACAGAACTACTGAGGGGTGCTTAGCGAGTACTTTGTGGATAGAATATAGCTCTATCTTTCGCTGACATTTTTGACAGCGAGAGGAAACTAGTCCGACAACAAAAAACGAAGTTTCCTTCTGTTACGACAAAATAAGTCTTATACGTAACATTTATTCGAACCCACATTCTTAAAACCTTGGATCTAAATAAATTAGGATCCAATTAAAAAAAAATCAGAGTAAAGTGAAATGAAAACCATGTCCAGAACTTACGGGATACTAATCACAAAATAGACACTAATGGATCAAGCGCGTAGCTAGCGAGAACAAGAACTTCAGTTTAGAGTGGCAGAGTTATGGAACAGTCGCAGCGATCCTGTCACTTGCACGTCGCCTGCGATTCAGAAGGCAACAGCAGACGCTGGTGAGGCGTCAAGTTGTCACCAGTCCTGACATCTCTGCCTGGAGTGCAGGGCCAGTGGGACTTGAGTGCTCCAAGTCTCTGCAGTCCTCAAGCTTGGCTTCAGTGCTCCAAGTTACTGCAATTCTCAATCCCCTAGCACAGATTGGCCTGAGTGTTCCAAGTTGTTGCTATCCTCAATCCTCTTCGCAGAGATTGGCTGGAGTGCTCCAAGTCTCTGCAGTCCTCAACTCGGCTTGAGTGTTCCAAGTTGTTGCAATCCTCAACCCCCCTGGCAGAGCTCGACTTGAGTGCTCCAGAAATAGACGCCATGAATAGTTATGCGACAGTCCACGGGCAGCTCCGCCCTCTTTTGGTGCCCAAAATTCAAATCGATTTGCAGGGAAAAAGAGATAGGGCGATGAACCCAAGTCAGCTTAGTTGTTTTTCACAATTCATACCTTCAGCGCGACATACTTTTGTGCTTTCATGCGGTCTTCTTACAAAGTAACTCTGTTGTTAAAAACTTAGTAAACTCGGTTTTTCACCATTCATCCCTTCAACGCTTCAGAGGACTAAACGATCTTCTTACGAAAATAGCCGTATCATATTGTATTTCTGGTTGAATTTGTTCCCTAATGAGTTCTTTGAATTTTACTGGTGAGTGGCAGTTTCGTCCTCATTCTTAAATCGGTGACAGCTTTAGTATGAGTTCGAAAATGCTGACGAGAATGCATAACATGCGTTCGAAAATGCTAAGGAAAAATGCATGATATGAGTTCGAAAATGTTGACGTTGGAGGGTTAAAGTTGTTGACGGGTTTGGCTTTCACGCAAAACTTCACGAAACACAAGTTTTGTGAATGATTTAATTTAAATATCTTGCATCATGGAAATTTTAGAGACGGATTGATTAAGACTGTGTAATGTTCTGTTGAGGACCGTTTAGCGCAGTTTGAATTAAGTAATATATATACATCGATTTGCATTGGTTGGAGTGATTTTTATTTAGTACAACGTACTACAGTCATTAAAAATTTAATTTCACCTATATTCTAAGAAGCGGTTCCTCTGTTACTGTAGAAAACGGAAAACGTGGGTGGGAGAGAGTGTGAGGAATGCTAAATGAGCTCGAGTTTCACTACATCTTCTGTAATTTCAAACCACGGAAAAAAAATAGCGCTGATACGACAGACACAATCGCAAAATGGGTCGATCAATAGAGTTCAAAATCTATTTAAAGTTTTCTTCCTCTTCTAACAAAATGGATCGAGTCCTAAAAATATTCAAAGTTTCCTTCCCATTCCAACAAAATAGATCGATCAGTGAAGTTCAAAAAAATTCTTTCACAGTTTTCTTCCTCTTCCAACAAAATAGATGGATCAATAGAGTTCAAAAACTGTTCAAAGTTTCCCTCCCCTGCCAAAGCGAGAATCACATTGCGGGTCGCCACCGTGCAGCTTCATTTCTGACCTAAGATCACATCCCTACAGGGTGTCCGAAAAAATTTACTCATCCTTTTACTGAAGATCACTCACGTTTTATTAAATTTGTTTTACGTGCAACAAAGTTTTCTTTTCTGAAATTTAATTTCCTTAAATTTGATGTTCTTTTCTTCGATTTATCTCATTATATATATATCTATGTCACTCCCTAAACACCTACGTCAAAACAAAATCCCTGAGTAATGTGTTCCCTCAGAGCGCGAGTACATTTCTTGGGGACACCCAGAAATTAGATCCACACTTGGTTAGATCATCGAGACCGGAATAAGATCACACTCGATGAATACAGTATTAACTCTGACAATAACGACTGACAATAAGAGGATGAGACAACTTTTCACCCTGACTATGACAACTTCTTTACCACCGAGTGCGTGAAGTTGCCAGAACTCCGACGGAATCTTGCATTTCAATGCATTGTCAAAACCAGATAAACGCTACGAAGGCAACGCATTTCCTCGTACTTTTCTCTCAATCATTTGTTTCGACAATTGAGATGGGTATTACGATACCCATGTGTGAATATTAACTAAGGATTCTTCATTTCGAATTTTTTTTAAAAACCAATGTAATACATTTCACGTCACCGTCACGTCACCACAACATCAGAAGCGAGAGAATTCAAAGGAACATCTTCTGTAGGAATTAACTCCTCTCGAAAAATGGCCGCTTCTGCTGAGGGGAAAATGCAAGGGAAAATTTTGTTTGGTGTCTGCTTCACTCAGGTGTTCTTGATTAGATGATGGCCTGGGTCCGCTACCTGGGCCCGCTACCTGGGCCCGCTACCTGGGCCCGCTACCTGGGACCACTACCTGGGCCCGCTACCTGCCCGCCACCTGAGCCCGCTACCTGGGCCCGTTACCTGGGCCCGCTACCTGGGCCCGCTCCCTGGGCCCGCTACCTGGGCCCGCCACCTGGGCCCTCCACCTGGGCCCGCCACCTAAACCCGCCACCTGGGCCCGCCACCTGGGCCCGTTACCTGGGCCCGCTACCTGGGCCCGCTACCTGGGCCCAGAAGCTCAGGTGAGCAGCAAAAGTCGAGGGAGCAATATCCTGCCCTTGGACAGAAATTAACGAGGAAACTGTCTGAAATGAGAGAAAATTGTGATGCTTCGCTTGAATAAATAAAAATGGATTAGAATTGTCTCAAATAGAGTGAGGGCAGGTAAATGGAACATTATTCACGCAGGAATGGGAGTCTCATTAACACGTTAATGGGGGCTTCATGAGCTCGTTTGTGGAAGGCTCATTAGCTAGTTAATGGGAGCCTTATTAGCTAGTCAATGGAAGGCTTATAAACAGGTTAACAAGAGTCTTGTAAATATGGTAATGAGAGCCTTATTAGCTAGTTAATGGAAGGCTTATAAACAGGTTAAAAAGAGTCTTATAAATAGGGTAATGGGAGCCTTATTAGCTAGTTAATGGAAGGCTTATAAACAGGTTAACAAGAGTCTTATAAATAGGGTAATGAGAGCCTTATTAGCTAGTTAATGGGAAGCCTATTAACTAGTCAATGAAAGGCTTATTAACTAGTCAATGGAAGGCTTATTAACTAGTCAATGGAAGAATTATTAACAGGTTAATGGAAGGGTCATCAGCGAGGTAACGAAAGGTTCGTTAGCAGGTCACCAGGAGCGTTGAAAACATGGAAATAGGGACCCATGGAACAGACTGAGGAGAACAGGTACCCAGTCTAACTAATTCCCCGCCCAAATCGCGTAGGTGGCGAAAAACATGCATGCAGGCGGCGAAAAAGTTAAACTGGGATATATGGGAGTCTTCTCAGTGGACTTAATGAGAGCCTAATTAACGGCTTAATGGGAATTTCATCGACAAATTAATGTGAACTTTGATTATGTTAATTTTTTGGGAGCCTCATTCACAGCCTAATGGGGCCAAAATAACAGCTTAATGAGAGCAATGATAACAGGTTAATGGAGCAATGATAACAGGTTAATGGAGTAATGATAACAGGTTAATGGAGCAATGGTAACAGGTTAATGGAGCAATGATAACAGGTTAATGGAGCAATGATAACAGGTTAATGGAGCAATGATAACAGGTTAATGGAGCAATGATAACAGGTTAATGGAGCAATGGTTACAGGTTAATGGAGCATTGATAACAGGTTAATGGAGAAATGATAACAGGTTAATGGAGCAATGATAACAGGTTAATGGAGCAATGATAACAGATTAATGGAGCAATGGTAGCAGGTTAATGGAGCAATGATAACAGGTTAATGGAGCAATGATAACAGGTTAATGGAGCAATGATGACAGGTTAATGGAGCAATGATAACAGGTTAATAGAGCAATGATAACAGGTTAATGGAGCAATGATAACAGGTTAATGAAGCAATGATAACAGGTTAATGGAGCAAAGACAACAAGTTAATGGAGCAAAGTCCACAGGTTAATGGAGCAAAGACAACAAGTTATTGGAGCAATGACAACAAGTTAATGGAGCAATGACAACAGGTTAATGGAGCAAAGACAACAAGTTAATAGAGCAATGATAACAGGTTAATGGAGCAATGATAACAGGTTAATGAAGCAATGATAACAGGTTAATGGAGTAATGACAACAGGTTAATGGAGCAATGGTAACAGGTTAATGGAGCAATGATAACAGGTTAATGGAGCAATGATAACAGGTTAATGGAGCAATGGTTACAGGTTAATGGAGCATTGATAACAGGTTAATGGAGCAATGATAACAGGTTAATGGAGCAATGATAACAGGTTAATGGAGCAATGATAACAGATTAATGGAGCAATGGTAGCAGGTTAATGGAGCAATGATAACAGGTTAATGGAGCAATGATAACAGGTTAATGGAGCAATGATGACAGGTTAATGGAGCAATGATAACAGGTTAATGGAGCAATGATAACAGGTTAATGGAGCAATGATAACAGGTTAATGAAGCAATGATAACAGGTTAATGGAGCAAAGACAAGTTAATGGAGCAAAGTCCACAGGTTAATGGAGCAAAGACAACAAGTTAATGGAGCAATGACAACAAGTTAATGGAGCAATGACAACAGGTTAATGGAGCAAAGACAACAAGTTAATGGAGCAAAGTCAACAGGTTAATGGAGCAAAGACAACAAGTTAATAGAGCAAAGACAACAAGTTAATGGAGCCATGATAACAGGTTAATGGAGGAAAGACAACAAGTTAATGGATCAATGACAACAGGTTAATGGAGCAAAGACAACAAGTTAATAGAGCAAAGACAACAAGTTAATGGAGCCATGATAACAGGTTAATGGAGGAAAGACAACAAGTTAATAGAGCAATGAGAACAAGTTAATGGAGCCATGACAACAGGTTAATGGAGCAATAACAACAGGTTAATGGAGCAATGACAACAGGTTCATGGGGCAATAACAACAGGCTGATGTAATCGTTGAGGACAAAGAAGAAGACAACACACCAGCAGAGTTGCAGGGCTTCAGTTTACATTGCATGTCGAGGGCTCGAAAGAGACAGATTTATCTTCAAAGCTGCCAATGTTGGCAATAAAATGAACAAATTTCATCGTATTCTTGTTCATTTTCGAATGCCTGTGGAATGGTCGTTGTAAGCGAGAGCAAGAGCTGCGTGATTAGTTTTTAAGCAATTAATTTTTTAGTAGCGCGTCTGAGAGACAACGGATTGAATGTGTCTCCTCGGGAGCTTCAGAGTGACTGTGAAATGTGGCTCCATTTTTCCCTCAGTAGTTAATTTAATCATTGGGCTCGAAATTGGTTCAAAAGCGTGCGGCAATTGGCTTTCTAAATATGAATAACAGAGCGAGGGAATGCGCTCTTTTATTCTGGTCTTAACATCTTATTGAGCCCATTTGATACGTGCTGATGAGAAATAACGTTTCGCCTTCTGCAATCATTCTCAGTTTATACAAAAAAGCCAAAGAATAAAAGTCACATTCAAATGAGAACATTGAAGTGAAACAGCGTTATAGTTTATAGAGAATGCGATATTTTACTACCTTTTAATATTATAAAGCAAAAATGATTTAAGGCACCATTAAATGAGAGTCAAAAATGCATCATGCCGCTAATGTCGTAAAATTTAAGGTATCTCTATTCCGTCCGCAGGAAGAAAAACCACAAATCAACGAAATCAACAAAACGCCAGTGACACACTTGAGCAAACCGCGATAGGAATACGTCTAAATGGTCACGCCATCGAGCCCAAAATTTCCGTAAGAATTCGCAGGAATCTTTGGCAAAGCGGTCACATTTTGCGATGGTTCTCGTATTAGTTCTGCGGCGGCAGCGAGAGAGGCAGCGAGAGGCTGCCAGTAATATTGAAGAGGCCAAAAAAGGAAGCATCTTGCGAGAAGAG
The DNA here is from genome assembly GCA_014220935.1 of Platorchestia sp. MABIK. NCBI lineage: Eukaryota > Metazoa > Arthropoda > Malacostraca > Amphipoda > Talitridae > Platorchestia > Platorchestia sp. MABIK. The sequence goes on along the minus strand of JACJUY010000207.1, from coordinate 238,145 downwards.
CTCCGTAAACACGCGCGCTCGCCGCAAATTTTAATACATAAATGGAAATTCCATGCGACTTTGCATCAAGGCCGATATGTTTGATACGCCAGCATGCGGGGATTTTGTTTCAATAATTCTGTTTTTACTCACAACATGTAGGGGATGCTGCTGCTGCTTCAGAAATTTGACCGTTTTCTCATAAATATATGAACGTAACTTCAAATATGTTGGGGATGACATGGGCTGCTGCTGCTTCAGAAGTTTGACATTTTTGTCATAAAAAAATGAATGAACGTAACTTCAAATATGCTGGACTGACAAAACAGGGAAATTTTGTTTTCGATAGCAGTAGCATCAGAGGGACGCTCTAAGATAATGAAATTTTATACATTTTTAAGCAAAAGCAAGTTCCGCGCAGGGCAGTGAACGCGCAGCGCTGGAAGCATTCCAGGCTCCCGCTTCCATACGGTCCTAAAATGATCATGACGCAAGAATTTATAGTTTGATTAAAAATAAGGTCATATGGAATAGGTGCAGGGGAAGGGAAGAGCAATTCGGTCAAAATACATGAAATAATTTAAGTTATAACATACTACATCGATTCTGACGCTGGAAATAAATTTTAGCGTTTCCTTATCATTCTTCATTCCTTGTTATAAAAACAACATGAATGAGTGAGTGTATTGGGAGCGTGTATATTTAGGAATGAAAATCAGACCGGAACAAATTATATAATAAAATAATAATAACGATTTCAAAAAAAGAAAACCCAATGGTGCGCATGTTGGAACTTTATTTTACAACTGAGTACCTCTGATGAAGCACCTAAAATTAAGGCAACGTTTATCTTACCCTCGCGTTAGTTCATAATATTTGTTTTATTTAGAGCTTCCCAATTTTTTCACGCGCATTTCAACTTCTGAAAAGCCACGAACTTAACCTTTAACCGTCTGATAAATATATTACTCAAGAGGGATACCAGAACTTAACATTTAACCATCGAAAAAATACAGTATATTAAACGTCGCTCTCAATGCCAGCATTTCGAATAACAATGCTACATTAATACAGCGCATCATGCGACGACAGCGTCCGTAAGTGGGTGTAGACATCATGCGACGACAGCGTCCGTAAGTGGGTGTAGACATCATGCGACGACAGCGTCCGTAAGTGGGTGTAGAC
>JACJUY010000207.1:213345-232557 GCA_014220935.1 Platorchestia sp. MABIK | reverse complement strand
TAGTACTCAACATCCCAGTACCCAACACCCTAGTACTCAACATCCCAGTACCCAACACCCTAGTACTAAACATCCCAGTACCCAACATCCCAGTACCCAACATCCTAGTACTCAACATCCCAGTACCTAACATCCTAATACTCAACATCTTAGATCTCAACATCTTTGATGCCCGAGTTTAATGTTGGTTCCGTGTGAAGTCACGGGGAGAAGTTTATGTTCTACTTGGCATAGCAGGGACATCTGTGAGGTAAACATCAAATACGAGAGCGACTCGAAACCCCTGAAGCTTCAGTTGTTTATTGGTCGTCTTTGCAATTGCCTTCTCCCGGGTTTTTCATTTATATTGACTTGAAACCAACCAAAAGTTTCATTGTTGTAAAGTTTCTTGAACAGTTTCAGTTTCATAAAAGTGATTTCTTTAATGGTTTTGTTTTGTTCTAATGTTAAGAATTTACCACATAAGTATCTTCAAAATAGCACTTCAACGGTTTGGCTGAGTTATATTTCTTTTTTTCATATCATTCCTTGCTATCTACCGGTGTTTCTATTTATTTTGACTAAAAACTCACGTAGTTTCACTTTCATAAAATGGATTTCTATAATGGCTTGGATTCTATTTAATGTTAGCCAATTCCTCACACAAGTGTACTCAAAATTGGTACCTGAACAGCTTGGCTAAGTTTATATATCTTTTTTCCCTATCATCCTCATGAGGGGCATTTAACAAAGTGGAACACCATAAGGTAACTCATTGACCCCCATTTGAAAAATGAACATTGCTGTCCGCAGGAGCCTGCAATCTGCGGACGTTGTTGAACCTTTCGCACATTTTCTCGCTCGTTAGCAACATGAGCCTCGGAAAAATTGCTGCTTGGGCGTTAATGATCATTGGTGTAATACAAAATGATCATTGGGATAATACAAAATGATCATTGGTGTAATACATAATGATCATTACCGTAATACAAAATAAGGTTCCCACTCACAGAACCCAAACGGATAATCAAACTTGTATGAAGCAGAATTTCTAAAAGAACTCCCTGAAAAATTTCACGTTGAAAGCATGCGTTGACCACACATGATATTTACGAACGCTTTCACTCACATTGACGACCCATAAAGAACTTTACGATAACATTACACCATTGCGCTCCCTGTTACGATTGGCCATTTCTTGATGTAGTCACGGGACCTGCCCTCCGTATTGGCCAGCATCATGGAGCATCATCTATGTGCTGGCTGAGTGTACCATCAATTTGAGTATCAATTGGAGTATCATTTATGTGCTGGCTGAGTGTACCATCAATATGAATATCAATTGGAGTATCATCTATGTGCTGGCTGAGTGTACGATCAATTTGCGTTTCAATTGGAGTATCATCTATGTGGTGGCTGAGTGTACCATCAATATGAATATCAATTGGAGTATCATCTATGTGCTGGCTGAGTGTACGATCAATTTGCGTTTCAATTGGAGTATCATCTATGTGCTGGCTGAGTGTACCATCAATATGAATATCAATTGGAGTATCATCTATGTGCTGGCTGAGTGTACGATCAATAAGAGTATCAATATGGGTGTACGACACTTTAGCTCGCAGTCCAGAAAAGAAAGCAAGGAACACCATTCTCACTAACAAAGATGAGCAAAGACAAAACAGTGTCAATGTTTCATTTTCGGTTTGTTCCGAAATATTATTTAGTCTTACTATGAACTGGATTTTTGAGGTGAGACGGTCCAATCAACTCCGAGGAACAAACCGCTGAAATATTTTCTAGCAGTTCCAAAGAAATTCAATACTGAAGAAATTAAGGAAAAGACAACATCTGACAGAGACGCAGCCTATCATCAGATTCGTTTTTTAGATGCAATGTAGGGAAATAGTTACATGGAGCAGCATTTGAGTTTTTTGCAACATTGGTTTGCTCAGCCACTCAAACAGAAAGAGATATTTACGTACACCTCATGTATCCAGACAAACAACGCGCTCAACAGTTCTACTATTGCGTAGTTCATACAGAATACAGGTGTCCTGGAAGCCTATATTTTTAGTGAAAATAACCCATTTTCTACATTGGTCTCGTAAAATTGTTCAGGTGTTAAGTACGCGGAATATTTAACGGCTGGTGCACGTTTTTTTTAAGATTTCTTGACACTGGCTTATGGTCTTTATTTTATTCCTTCTAACAGAATTCTTAGTTTTTAATGGCATTAAATATCGCTGTTTTATCGAAGAGCTTAATTATTGGGAAGCACTATTTTTATCGTGGATTTGAGATTTTAACTCAATTGAATGATTTTAGGGAATTGATATTCCCTATCCGATTTGTTTTAGTTCAACTGTCCCTTTTAAATTATTAATGCATTCAAGACTGAAAATTCATTTGAATACGTCCATGACTGAACATCTGTTCAATTTTTACACAAGCCTTCCACCATTGATAGAGTCGGTAACTTTGCAAGTAGGTAACTCATTTCACGGGTGAAACAAATTTGCAGAAAGCCGAATCCTTCAACTTATCTAATGGAACGACCGGTTGCTCAGCTTCTGTTCAGAATTTAAATAAAGGGATTGTAACATTTAATAGCGAAGCACACTTATTCCATAGCGTAATTTAACACATAGCATTAAAAAATAAATCATTAAAGGTTCTAAATATTCCATTTAGATTTCATATCTCGGCTTGAAAAAACACTTTTTTGCTGTATTATTCATTTTGGTATTAGACAGGGAAATAGCAGGCATCTTGGTGTTAGGAATTGCCTAAAATTTTTTTGTTTGTTCTGTGTTAAAGATCGGTTATGATTAGCAACTGGCGCGCTGGACCGAGCGTAATGGAATGCTGATATTTTCGATTGGCCGGACACGCTATGATAGAAAATGTTGGCCTGCCTCTTGGTATCGCTGTTGGTATTACCTTGAGCATCAAAGACACATCTTCAAGTATCTATGTGATGAAAGTATCTATGTGTAAGCAAGTATCTATGTGTAAGCTTTCCGTGTAGTTTAAGTATCTTACTCAGAGCATCAAGTATCTGTGTGAAGAAACTATGTGATATTTCCAAACATATTGAGTATCTATGATACATCTTGAACCATCTATTTGATGAAACTATGTCTCATTTCCGTGTATTTTGAGTTTCTTAGACACAGCATCAGGTATCTGTGTGAAGAATCTACGCATAATTTCCAGGTACTTTAAGTATCAAAAATCTATTCTGGAATTCCTAAATGATGAAATTATGCTAAATTTTCAGGTTTTTTGTGTGATTAATTTATTATTTTGTTTAATAATCTTCGGATATTTACAGCATCTAAAGCATAATCTCAAGTACTTATGGGATGAAATTACGCATAACTTCCCTTGCTACTTGTGTGCTAAATGTGTTGTAATTTTGATGGCAGCTTATACGATTGTGGTTCAACGTTAGCAATTTCATGCTGACGAAATTTAATCTAAATTATATTTTTTTGTTTATTTTTGCTTCGCTCATAAATAGTTTCCTGGATAGGTTTTAAAACTATAGGTTTTAATTGAATTATAGACCCCTGCGTGCTTTTGTTTGTAAATTAAAAAATATCTCACATCAACAACAATCAAAACAACTAAACGGCATTCGTTACTTGTATTTACACTGTACACAACATCGTTCACACTAATTCAAATTACTCATCACCCAAAAACAAGGACTTGCATCAACACAAAATTTTCGGTTACTGTCATTTTCGACACGTTTACCTCATTGGTTTCGGAACAGTTTATTATTGGCAACTGTCCTCAGACGATTTTCACGAAACAATTTTAATTCCTCTTCACCTCTTCGTAATTCACTGTGTAATACCACACAGTTGGCACTTGGTTGGGTGGTTGATCTGTCTCTCTCTCGCGCTCTTAAACATTTACCTAGGGAGAATATTTGTTGATCTGTCTCTCTTTCGCGCTCTTAAACATTTACATTTGTGTGGAGAAAATTTGTGGTTGATTCGCCTCTTTGTCGCGCTCTTACATAGGGAGAATATTTCAACTACTGAGGGATGCGCTTAATGACCGTATCTGTGACACGACCTGATTACATCTTTCCTGTGCTCTATCGAACGTTATCGAATCCCGTCATTTTTGACGGACAGGCCGCTACTGAGAATGTACTGCGCAAAAAAGTAGGTCACTAAACGCGTCTAGCCAATGTGAGAGATCGCACATGAAACAGACACGCGTTTGTTTGCGAGGAATACCACTTAGCATTCAGTAATACCTCAGTAAGTTACAAGGGACCGCGGTGTGCTTTGTTACTCATGACGCTTAAAGCGCCTGTGAAGAAGTCTATTTGTAGCCAAAGCTCCTGGCGCACTCAATGAAGAACAAAGAGACCAATATTCGAGCGCAAAACTGCGCGTCAGGACCTGGAGGCAAACTCCAGCGGGCCTCGAGAGCCTCGAGAGCTAAGCCGATCCGCTGAAAAATTTCGATCGCAGTGAGCCGGGCAGAAGACATCTATCGATAAGCTTTATTATTTATTTGAGGCCGTTCATCATGTAGGCTTTCCTTGAGTCCATGAAAAACTCTATTTCATCAGCCCTTAGGCAGGGTGGTGGCTGCGAGCTGTTGTTCTGAGAGGGTAGAGTGCTGGGGGGAGAGGGTGAGGTGGAGTGGGGACTGACTAGTGTAGGTTGTGAGTGTGGGTTGCAAGACAATTTCGATTTGAGCATTTACATTGCCCAAAAGCGTTGCTTTGGCACGAAAAATAGTGAATATAAAGATGAAAGGAATACCATTAGCGAGCACGCAAAGATTTTTCTACGCAGGTGCTCAGTTCGAACGCTATCTCACGGCAGCAGCGAGCAATGTTTTTCTTACTAACTAATCATGAAATTCCGCGTATGTTGCTTAAAAAGTGTCATGCCTTTCCTACCACACAAGCATCATCCTCATGTGTTGATATCATGGTTGATTACCTTCACTTCGGCGCAATCTCGAGGCTTTGTACAGGTCATCGCTGCCACACAAAGGATCATCCTTTCCCAGAGGTTCTCAGGAGCAATTGTGTGGCATTTGGCAGATGTGGCCAAACAGGCGGCGTTGGCTGCAAGTGTGGCTGCTGGTCAGGTGACCTGAATCAGTGACCTCCTCAGTCTGATGACCTCTCCAGTCTGGAGATCAAGTGACCTCAATCACTGACCTCTCCAGTCTGGAGATCAAGTGACCTCAATCACAGACCTCCCTAGTCTGGAGGTCAAGTGACCTAAATCAGTCAGGAGATCAGGTGGTCTGAATCAGTCAGGAGATCAGGTGACCTGAATCAGTCTGGAGATCAGGTGACCTGAATCAGTCAGGAGATCAGGTGACCTGAATCAGTCAGGAGATCAGGTGACCTGAATCAGTCAGGAGATCAGGTGACCTGAATCTGTCAGGAGATCAGGTGACCTGAATCTGTCAGGAGATCAGGTGACCTGAATCAGTCAGGAGATCAGATGATCTGATTCAGTCAGGAGATCAGGTGGTCTGAATCAGTCAGGAGATCAGGTGGTCTGAATCAGTCAGGAGATCAGGTGGTCTGAATCAGTCCGGAGATCAGGTGGTCTGAATCACTGACCTCCTCAGTCTCCGATTGATGCCGGCAAAAAGAGGAGCGCTGCCGTCTCTCTCACGCTGATGTGGCGGAAACGAGGATTTTCAGATCTGCCTTCGCGCAGCGCATAGTGATGACGTCAGCTTTTTAGGAGGTGGCTTCGTATAAGGAGCGATTCTTTTATTTATGTTTGTTTTTGAATTACAGTGATATAGATGATGCTGCTCTTCATGTTGTTTATTGAATGTTTGTGATGTTCTCGGGTTTTAGGTGCTTGGTTCATTCCTCAAGTGATGTTTTTATTTATGTTTGTTTTTGGATCGTAGTGACATAGATGACGTGCTTAGTTATGATATATATATAAGAAATCTGTAATGCTGTTGGGTTTTTAGAAGGTTGGTTCGTCTCTCGAGTGATGTTTTTAATGTTTGTTTTTGGATTAAAGCGAAATAGATGACGTGGTTTGTTCGAATACTTGGGATGCACTTGGCCTCCAATGCCAGCAACGCAAACACAACAGCAAATAGCTATTATATTAGTGCTCACCATAGCTTTGAAAGGACATTTTTTCAAACGTATAAAGGCCTTGAGAAGGCTTACAGGATGGAATTTTTTAAACAATTTAAACATTTAAACAATTCATTCACCACAAACGATACAGACGTAGATGAAATTTTTTTAATAATTGTTTTAAGTCCGTGACAGTGGCAGCCAACGAAACTATTCAAACAGCAGGACAACATCACCGAGACATTTTTCAGCCTACGTAGTACTCTACATGTAGGCGTGAGGTTCACGGTCTCTCACGGCGGCTGTAGTCCAAAACGTGAGCTTATTTTTCATTGTGAGTAGAAACAAGCATTTTAGAAAATGTTGCAACCAAGTCTCTTATAGAGATTCATCACCTCAATCGGGAGCATTCTTTGCGAGAAAATAAGTATTTAAGGAAATGATGCAACCAAGTCTCTTATAGAGATTCATCCCTTCAATCAGGAGCATTCCTTGAGAGAAAATTAGCATTTTAGGAAATGATGCAACCAAGTCTCTTGTAGAGATTCATCCCTTCAATCGGGAGCATTCTTTGCGATAAAATAAGCATTTTAGGAAATGATGCAACCAAGTCTCTCATAGAGATTCATCACTTCAATCGGGAGCATTCTTTGAGAGAAAATAAGTATTTTAGAAAATGATGTAACCAGATCTCTTGCAGAGATTGCTCAGTTCGAGCTCGAGCAGAATGGAGGTAACAAGAGAGGGCGGCTCAATTAAAGCTTCCTAATTAATTTTACTCAATGGAAATATTTTATCGTCCGTCCAGAGCCTCCAGATTTTGGCTTACGCGGGGTCTGTTTTCAAGGAATTTCAAGTGAGCGGATCTTCTATTAACTTCTGCTGGCATTAAATATCTCGGAATAAAAGGTAAAATGCGCGGCTGTATTAGGCGGCACCCGGAACGACATCTGATCTTAGACTCTCATCAAAGCTCGGCTTGAGCTATTTAACTATTTATGCCGGAAATCTTTGGGCGCAATAGTCTTGCTTTTGGAATTTTAAACGAATTTGGATGCATAAGCGGTACCGCACAGCTAAATAAGCTCATGGTAAATATTTCGTTCTAATTAATTTTTATATATTTTATTTTGATAATATTTTTTATCATTGCTAAATGACCCCTGAAATGCTTTACCCGAGAAACCTTCATTTGTCCGCTAACAAACTCTACGTCCGAGCAGTACAAGTTCTTGCATGATCCGCGGATATTTGTCGGAATATATATGAGAACATTTGTTATGATTTCCAAAGAAAGAATGCGATGTAGTAAAGAATTTTATGATCCAAAAAAAGAATGCTGTGTTAGAAATGAAATGAACGTTTGACCGAACTTTTCCTGCTGTGGGAATTTGTTGGACGCAGCAGTCACGAAGTTGAGTTTCAAAGTACTGTTATTAACCACGATGACAATTTCTTTTTCCTATAAAGTCATCATTTGTCGCAGTTACACTTCTAGGACTTTTGCTATAGCATGGCAGTGTAGGTAAATTCACATGAGTTAAATAAAATTAGAATCTTAAGGTCTAATTATTGATAAACTAAACGCCTGTCAGTTACTTGGCTGTTATGTACACTTTTTAGGATCAGCGGCAACAAATTTTTAAAGATATTAACTTTTTTATGTCTTCGACAAAGCCAACCGTGAATAAAAACAGAACTTTATTTTCAAACAAGGATGTGGGCGGAGGCGAACTGTCCCGCTGTTCTAAAACTACCTGAGTTAAAAATAAATTCCTCATTTATAAACAAACGCACAGAAATATTCGTACAATTAAGCTGCATCCGAAGGTAGCGTTTATTCAAGGGTATAAATAAGGGAATTTTCCTTCATAAAAGACACTTTATTGATCCTCCGCCGACACGCTTTCTGGAGTTAACAAGCAAAAGTCTCCTCGTCAGAGACCCTAAAATATTCTGACATTATTTGAATTCGAAATTTTACGACCAAATTTACCGTGGTAACTTTAAAATACACCTTCACGGTGTAGCATTCACCCCAGTCTAACTTTTTCGCCGGAGCATGCATGCTTTTCGCCGCCTGAGAGATTTAATTACTGGGGCTGCAAAAAACATGCATGCAGGCGGCGATAAAGTTAGACTGGTATCTAGCCGCCGGGTATTGGCTGTGTTTTGATGTGAGGCAGGAATTTCTGTTGATTTTACATTCTCCCAGAATTCTGCACAACACGACGCTTTTACAGCCACGACGCCCTTATTTCGTATCTTCTTGTTGAAGAGGTGTGTGTTTGAACTACTCTGCGGTGAGCCAATAGCTGTAAGCAAATTTACTTTCAAGTGTGTGTATGTGTAATAATCTATTACTATTAGTACATCAATAGGCACTGAAAACCAATCAAATTTGAAAAATTTTCCTTATGCTTTTAAATTAAATTACCTAGTGCCCCATTCGCCAATTTTCTCGAGGAATTGCTGTAAATCCTTTTTTTTTGGATGTCAAAAATGCAAATTCAACATTAATTAAGTTCACTCATTACGATTACACTCCCAAAAAATGCAACGACAACACCGCTTTTTATCTTTTTCTAACACTAGATCAAAGTCTCAAAACAGATTTTCTGGCGAAGTCTCTTGGAATTTTCGGCGACGAGTCTTTTTTTCGGATTCCCCATTAGCGCCATTTAAGCTCCGTCGCGGCGCTAAGTCAGAAAAATCGTTTTCGTTTCTTTTCCTCGACGGACATTGAAGTCGGAGTCAAAATTTCTGGGCCCATAATTAGGACCAGGAATTTTTTTTTTTCACAATCTGGTCCTGGGTTGCCAGATTGCACTTTTTTCTGGCCAAAATTTTCCAATTAAATTTTATCTTCTAGAGCAGGCCTGTCAGCGTACAGAACATTACAGAACACAAATAAGAATCCAAAGAAATCAGTATTTTACTTTCAGGCAGCCCTACTCAGTTAATCGATGACGGGTGCTCTTCAATGACCGAATGCACTTTAAAAAAATTTAATTTTTCAGAGTTTTTGACAGAAAGTTCTAATCTGGAACCTCTGATCTTACTCCTCGTGCTGCAAGTGCTGCCACTGACGTATTTATGAAACCAAAGTTGAACTAACACCGAGTGCTCCAAAAGTTTTTTTCGAATTGACAAAACAAGAAGACGTTTTCTCTCCTTCTTCTCTTTGTGGAGCTTAGAGAAAAGTTTCACGACTTGAAAGTTTTGAGAAGTTTTCGTCGCAGCGTTCACGATTGGTTAGACTTCACAGACACTACCAGACTCAGATAGAAGGACAAGAAGAAAAAAAAACAGAAAACTTCTCTTCTTGAAGTTACTGCGCTGTGACATGTTTGTATAGATAGATGCACGCAGAGTGATTGGTTTCGGCAAACAAATACATCGATATTACCACAATATTAGTATGAATAAAAGGAAAAATAGAGTCACACACTGGTATTAGGAGACAATAATTAGCACAAAATCACCACAATATTAGCATAAAAATGTGAAAAAATAGATTCACACACTGATAGTGCCGCAAAATTGGCACAAAATATTGGGAACCAAAGAGTAAAGCGTGGGTAGACATTGTATGAGTGTGCTAACCTAAAAGACACTAGGCTAATGATGATTAAGACTCAAGGCTAATGATAATTAAAGAATTGTATTGTATTCGTTGTTAAATGATCAAACGTCCACAGTAATGCCGAGGACATAAACTAAAATTCATGTTTAACAGCGTTATAAACCGTTGAGTTGCTTTGCCCTTTGTCTCTATGTAAACACACTGAGAAATCGAGGGAAAATTCCCTGAGAAACAGGGAAAGAAAATGGCAACAGCGCAGTGTATTTAGAATGTCATGGAAAATTAGGGATACATTTTTTGCTGTGGAGCTTGCGTAACTACAACTTCCTGTGCAGTAAAATAACTTCTCACCTGTTATTTTACTCTTCACTACCTACATTCTTGATAATTTTTGATCGATGTAACCTTTGCCAACAAATTTTCAACCTGCATTCTTGAATATTTTTGATAGATGTAACCTTTGCCGACGAATACGTCCGCCTGAATAGGAACGAGCAAAACAAGAATGGCCAGACTTGGAGTAAAAACTAAGAGCGTAAAATGCTTCGTTTGGAGGCGGAAGTTGCTGCTGCAAAGTCCTTTGGCCAATGCCGTAAAACAAGCCAATTTTTGCAAGCGAGCCTTGCTGTAGACGGACCCAACGTCTTCACTCAACCTAATGTGCCTGGAGAGAGTTAAAAACATGCGGGAAAAACATTTCAAGCTAGATGAACGTTCCCTTAAGACAACAATGTACAAAATTTTGTGCACATTTTCACTAGCAGCAGTTCTGTTTCATTTTTTCAAAAGTTTTCTGGTGCACTTTGATTGAACACGTTAATTGCGGCGGGTTAAGCTGAAGTTCAATATTCACCTCAAATTAGGGTTTATTGCAGAGGTCAATTTTAAAATTACGAGCATTAAATAGATGGTGTCTTTAAATAATTTACGCCAAGTATTCAAAAAATTGGTTTGCGACCGCAGGTTGGTCAGCAGCATTATGGAACTCCCCTCATTGACCCCCGGTGCGTCACGTCGCAGTCAAAATGTTAAATTTATGTTGCTCGTTTTACAATGATTGTCTCATGAGACTTCAGGTGAGCGCATGTGTACACCCTCAAATATCTTAGTCTGATGAATATTGGAGCGTTGTTAACTTAGGACGGGCATCGATCGAGGAGAAATCGATGGATTTGACATACTGCCTCCCTCAGCAACAGGACTTAAAGTCCGGTCGTATTCCAGGCACGAACATTTCCTCAGAGTTAAATTATACACAGCTTAAAATTGATCCATTCTTGATAGCTCAGTCGTTAATGGTGGTTTGTTTTACATTCTAATTTTTTAATTGGATCCAGCTCATTTAATAATTGTGTCCAGGTCATTTAAAAAAACTTCCTAGTTTTCGAGCGAATGTAGCTTTTTCTCAGTAAATTTAGCTAAGAAACTTCTATAATGGATTCGGGCAATTGAGATGTCAATAGCTTAGCACCAAATCAATTCCCTCCGGATCCGGAACATAAAGTCTAACATTTAAATTTTTACTTACAATACTAATCATCAGGCCTTCATGAGACTAACGGTCAAACATTTTATTTCGGCATTTAAAAATTTTAATACATAGTTTTCAAAAAACAACGTTAATTCAAATTTGATTTTAACATTTGCGCAAGGGTAGGTGGGTCTTCGTATAGTGGAAAACATTCACCATAGAGCATCAGCAGTTCCTGTCATTCTGCTCCGAATCGACTTAGAGGTTAATCAGTTACGCAGCTGAGAGTCACACAATAACATGCCAATCTGCCACTACCGACAAAAGCATCTGAATGAGACGAAAATATAAATAAGAATAATGAACAAAAGGAAAAGACACCGTTGCAGGAATCCGGTTGCGCTGTATGCTCACGAGAGAGACAGAAAATTAAAGAATGTACGAAAAGCCCTACCTAAATATAAATATAAGCCCACAACAGACTTTTACAACAAGTGATGCTTATCTTAAGAGGGAGGGTAGCTTAGACAGCCACTGAAGAGCGCTGCTTCTTCCAGCTACACTGACGAGGGCAGACACCACGAGAGAGCAGATCAGGTGTTCCACACAACTCCGAGGAGCGCCAAGTCCACGGCAGAAGAAACAAGGTAGTGTCAAACCAGTCTTTCCGTCGACCGTGTGGCAATGCTGACGTCATGGCAACGAACCAATAGTAGCACTCTTTTTGCATCTGGCAACACTGCCATCTCCAAATCTGGCACCACTATTGGCCTAACAACATGTCGCAATGGTGACGTCATAAAGTTTGTTTGAAATGAAGCCGTTCTATGGTTAGCCGAACAGGAGGTGTACTTTCCCCCATAGAAATGACTACTTTGTTTCCTTTACCGTGACCGAGTTCACATGATGCTATGAAAAATGAACCCCTTCATTATCCTCCCGGGTGAGGATTGAAAGAGTGCAGCGTGTTTTATAACACATTGTATTCCAGCGTGTGTGAAGTTAGCGCGCACCGCCCCGTCAGATGCTCGTGAATATTCAGCGCGTGACTCCGTGTCTGCTCCTCCGCCGCACCCGTGATCGGACAACTCGAGTGTGGGACAACTCGACCTTGAGCGGACAACTTAACCGTGAGCGGAAGACTCAACACGGAGCGGACACCTCGACTGTGAACGTACAATTTAACCGTAAGCGGGCAACGTAACTATGAGCGGACAACTCGACTGTGAGCGGACAACTTAACCGTGAGCAGGCAACTCGCTCACAGTACGAAAAAATCAAAAGCTTGATTTACAGGCAGTAAGCACCACTGCACAGCGACCTGCAGCGCGCGATATCACCGAATAATTGTTGCTGAAGGCTTTGTATCAGCTACGTGCGGTATAGCGTTGCTGTGAGCTACACATCTTGTGTGGGCGTGAGACCAGTGACATTTATGAAAGAGTATTGACTGATCTTTTTGGTAAATTTCGTCGTTTCAAATGCGGTATTATATATGGTTTGTTAATTTTGGTTTTTGAAGAAATATTTTTGTTTCGAATTCTGAAATGTTATTATGAAGTTAATAATGAAATGGATGTGACTTTTAGCAAACTGTTCTCGTTTGAGTGAACTTGACTGGTGTGTCTGGAGATTTGAAAATGAGGCTAGAATTCGAGATGGAAATGATGCTTTTTTTAATTGAAATTTCAATTTATAAAAAACCGTTGGAGTCTTCATTTCAGTTTTAGTTTGGTCCGACTATACACAAGTTAAAGTTTAACCAAAAGTAAAAAGATTTATAACTTCTTACAAATACTAAAGCCTCGTCAACTCTGTCCATAGGCTCAACATAAGTGACACTCAAAGAAAATCTTAACAATTAAATTCTGGTTAATGAAAGGATTTATTTAATTTATCAATTTTAAAGGATTTAACGATTTAATTTTATGTGAAATACTGCGTCTTTAAGAGCGATGAACTTTTGTTTTGTGTGGTTAGACTGACTGTGGTCAGGTAAAAATATTTGCGAAGACGTTATGCATACGGCTCAAGTTTACCTGAAGTTAAACTCAAGCGGCTATGTTTGAATGCATATTTTTTGTTTTCTTTTTGATAAGTAAAACAATTTTGTGAACTCACATAATTTTTCCACTGTAAACTTCCAAATCATTTTTCACGAAAACTTCACAAACGTAACAAAATATTTTTAATTTTAAATTTCGTTGAAGAGTTTATTGATCACCAAAATCGTGGCTTCAAAAATAGGAGGCTGTTTTGACGGGAGCTGTGGCCGCCAGAGAGACGTGCGTGCTGGGCAGCGCAATACAAAGGATATTTTGCAGCGGTCTTTGAATTCCGTCGGTGAGTGGTACCTGCGGTGGCGTAGGATACAGTACGAGCTGCTCAAACACATACACACACGCAGAGATAGCAAGAACTACAATGCACACACACACATAAACGTAGAGAGATGGCAAAAACTACACAAACACAAATACACACACACATACACAGGGATGGCAGGAACTACCTCGACGTTGAGTGATGCGAGGGAATCAGCGGGTCAAAAATATTTTTCAGCTATGATTAATTAAGACGAAAAAATATTACTCACACTAAAAAGGAAAGTTGAATGATGCAAGAGACTGGCAAATCGACTTCATTCTACTGACATCTTTTCCTGAGATTCCCTTGAGCAGCAATAAGCGAGCGTTATTCGCACAAAAAATGAAAATTGTACGGCTGGCAAATCGACTTTACTCCATCGCCAGCTTTTCTACAGAATTTGGAGTCGAGCAATTAGTGCGCGTCGTCGATAAAGTCAAGGAGACAACAGGCATGAAAGATCACCAAATGTTAGAGCGACAAATGTGATGAGCTCGACAGTCGTGCTGCGTCAGAGCTCTGACTTGGGCAAGTATAGACTTGATAAGTTCAAACTTGGTAAGTTCAGACTCGGGTAAGTTCAGACTCGGGTAAGTTCAGACTCGGGTAAGTTCAGACTCGGGTAAGTTCAGACTTGGGTAAGTTCAGACTTGGTAAGTTCAGATTTGGGTAAGTTCAAGCGACTGAGTTCAAAGTGAGCTGGATCCAGGACGAGGTCCTGAAGGTATTGATTATCGATGCCCTCTGCTTCGATGTTCCCAGCAACGAACATTGATGAGCTGCTTCTCTTCTTTCAGATCGTTTCGGGCTGCCCAAATAAAATGGGAGCTGTCGCAGCTGTTCCGTGTTCGATTGCGGTAGTTTGAGCTTTTTCTGAAGCAAAGATCCAGTCTTAAGAATGACTTCTGGAGCCAAGACCCGCTCTTAAGAAAGACTTCTGGAGCCAAGACCCGCTCTTAAGAAAGACTTCTGGAGCCAAGACCCGCTCTTAAGAAAGACCTCTGGAGCCAAGACCCGCTCTTAAGAAAGACCTCTGTCATCATACATACGGAGCGAGCTACAAAATACGTTCAATGCGATAGCAAGAGTCCTACAATGACGACCCTAGCTGCCTCTAATAGTACAGTCTTCAGAATACAAGACAATTGAATTTTTTTACTGAGATGCATAAAAAATTAACTGAATGGGAGTCTTGATGAAATATTAGAATCGCTTCATGAGAGCTCTTTGTAGGAAAGTGGATTGGATAAGATCGTAAGTCAGTTTAAGCCTTCTTAACCACGACAAAGGTATTGTCGAGAGAGGAAGGAGGGAGGCATTCAAAGTAAGGCAACAGGGAATCTATGCGCCCAAGGAGTGTCCTCACAACTTATACATAGAAACAATAAGATTGAGAGAATTTTATAAAATATGATCAATTTTGAAGTAGAAGATAATAGGACTGAAAATAAAAAACTTTCAACCGAAAAAATGGTCAGTGACAAGATTAAAAACCCATTTCATTTAAAGAAAAGGACGGCCTACGTAACCAATAGCAAGGGACTTTACATATTCCCCTTGGGAGAGATCCTTCCAATTAATTATGTAGTGTCCTCCTTCTGAGGGTCATGATGAAATATTCAAAGTCTGTAAGTGAGTTAGTAAGGATCTCTCAAGACGATAGAAAACTAGCTGATAAGAAGATTTTATTTGTAAAGTAGCATGGTCACACCCGCTACCTTTGCTTGGTCTGGTAGACTGGTCAGGTAGACTGGCCAGGTAGACTGGGCAGGTAGACTGGTCAGGTAGACTGGCCAGGTAGACTGGCCAAATTTACTAGTAAGATATCGACAGCTTTTCAAGAGTTGTGTCTCCGAAACCACCTACACAACAATGAACGTACTGCAAACTGTAAGCTTTAACGAGTTCACACACACACTCATAACACACACACACACAATACATACACACACACACACACGCGGACACACACACGCAACACACACACACTGCGAGCGAGGTAACCTTCATAACATTCTCAACCTTTGAATCCCTGACATATCGATTCCAGGCGGCCTTGAGTGGTGTTGACTTTCTCTATCTCGATAAAACACCAACACCAGAATTGCAGTTGCGGGAGACATGGTTCAAGTGACGTGAAAGATTGAACTCAACTCGCTCCAACTTTAACAGGACGACTTAAAAAAGTTTGATTTTACACAAGCGTGTCTATTCTGAAGAATTTGTGAATAAATAAGTTTTTGGGGTTTTACCTGCGAAATTCAGTTTCAGTTCCTTTATGACATTTCAAGCCGTCAAATTCGATACTCCGAATGTCATTTCAAAGATCAGGTGCTTATTTTCAAACATTTTTCTCGTGTTATATATTATTGCAATAATTCTAAGGCATTTCAGACACTGGGGAGGAGAACATCATTTAATATCAGCATCGTTTTCTAAGAATAAATTCTTATTCTCAGAGTTTCTCATTCTACACAGAGCGGAGAAGATGCTACGAGGAAATTATTCGTTCCCAGCAGAAAACATTCTTGCATGTAATAATTCGTAGCAAGAGGTAAAAATTCTTACATGGAATAGTTTGTATCAAATAGAAAACATTCTTAAGTAAAATAAATCCTACCAAGCGGTCAGCACTCTTAAATGAAATTATTCGTATCAAGTGGTAAATATTTTTAAATGAAACAATTCGTAGTAAGCAGAAAACATTCTTAAATGAAACAATTCCTATCAAGCAGAAAACATTCCTAAATGAAACAATTCGTATTAAGCATAAAACATTCTTAAATGAAACAATTCGTACAAAGCAGAAAACATTCCTAAATGAAACAATTCGTATTAAGCAGAAAACATTCTTAAATGAAACAATTCGTACCAAGCAGAAAACATTCTTAAATGAAACAATTCGTACCAAGCAGAAAACATTCCTAAATGAAGTAACTCGAATGAAAAAAGGACAGTCTAAAGCTATTGGTTACAGTCTCGTTGCCATGCGAACGTGGGCTGAGAGCGTTGATTCCCATCTGGTTTAGGGTACAAGCATCTCAGCTGCACAGTATGAATGCCTTGTAGTTCCCTGACATCGCTATAAAATTATAAAGTAAAATGCACCTCAGCAGTTACGAACAATTAGGTTGACATACGCCTGACGATATGTAGGGTCAATACGATGACCTCGATGAGTTGAACTGAAGTTCAATATTTCATATAAATTTAAAGTCAGTCGTAGAAAGATATTTTGAAAATAATGTACAGTAACTGGATTGCACTTTCATTTAGCTTTCATTAAGTATACGTAAAAATTGCGTTGGTGACTGCTGATCGGTGAGCAACATTATGAATTTCCCTCGCGTGCACCGGCGGCTCACATCGTGACCAGCGAGGTAAATAACACAACCCCGCCCTACAGCCTCTTGATATCAGTTACTGTAAATGCACGCCGATTTTATAGGTGCTAAACACCTCACGTCTTTTTTCCCATTCTCATCACACGCCCTGAAGCTCACGAACGAAAATCTCCCGCTTTACTCTTCCTTTGTTCACACAAACAGGATTGTGACCTTCTCTAGAGCTCTAATTTAGTCGTAGATGGGGCTGCAGTCACTCAGGCAACACAGCGGGTGTTTGAGTGTTGACGACTTGTTCGTTTTTACGACACGACCTAAACAGCCGTGAAATCTGGCCCAGACTGCAGGTGGGTGGCCTGCTACTGCCAGACGTGGCCTTGAAATGAAACCGTTTTTGTCTAAGGTGTGAATGGGCGGAACGTTAGTCATGGGCCCTTATACTGGCAGACGTTTTGGGTTTTGAAATGAAAACGTGTCTGAGGTTTCAATGCGCCGAACTTTAGTCATGGGTCCTTATACTGGCACACGTTTTGAGTCTTGAAATGGAGATGGAAGGTGGAGGCGGCGAGCTGCTCTGCGTTGCAATATAATGCAAATTGCAAAGCGTTTAGGGATGCACATTAAGGGCCAGATTTTTAGCGTCGCTGCAAGTTAATTTACCTGAGCTTACGTTCTCAGCTTTATTGCTAGGAAGACTTACATGGCGCGTAGATCTGTGTTATTCAACTTTAGTTACATACAGAAATGTAAAAATTGTAGAACTGATTATTTTATTTAAAATTTATTTCAAGAGCGATTGACGCTTTTAAAATAAATTTTGGCTCTTGTTTCTTTTATTGTTGTCGCTTTAAGAATTTAAAAAGAGGCTCTTGCATCACGAAAAGATTTGAAGGGAATGAGAGACACCAAATTTGGAAACAAAAGTAAAATGTTGTGGCAAGTTGAATTTAAGTAAAAAGTTAAAAATCATAATCTTTGAACGGTTATTAGACAGTAACATTCTTTTATTGTTGTCTGCTTCAACATGAAGGCTGCACTTGTGGAAAAGAGACACAAAATTTGGTTTCGCTTTATGTGAATAGATTTTTTTCCGTGAAAGGAAAAACGGAGGCTTAATGTCGCCATTCTTCAGGTCATTTCCATAAAAGAATGAAAATTTCCCTCTTAATTTAAAAATAAATGGAAATGCTTAGAAATCTGGCACAATTCAATTAGCCAAATAAATTGCACCCACCTGCTTTCACTGATGGAGAAATATTCTAAGTGCTTCAAACATTGAGAAATATTTTAGAAATATTTCACAGGCATGACCATTTCGGTAAATGTGAAGCGTTTGTTAATAATTGAATTTTGAATTTTCGGTCCCGAAACATAGTTAACTATATCGAAATAAACAAGTTTTTTTTATGCAAATGAGTATTTAACGAGGTATAGCGGTAGGTTTAGTTTTGTCTATGATGAATGCGCTCGATTAAACAGCCACTCATTTATTTTTGAATTTTTGTTCCTTGAATCACGGTAATAACATCAAAAAAAAAACTATTTTTCTTCTATACACTTTTTGCGACAAATGAGTATTTTACGAGTTACAGCGGTAGGTTTTAGGTGGCGGGAACGGGTTCGATCATTCAAGCGCGTTGGAAGGAAGCGTCCACTGCAGTGTTGCCATACGACGCACTCGATGAATTACTTTCCGCTTCGGAGACTGGAGTTGCGGTAACTAATTTACCGCTATAAATCGTAAAATAGTCATTTGCGACGAAAATGGCATGAAAAAAAAATTGTTTATTTTGATATAGTTAACTATGTTTCGGCATTAAAAATTCGATATTCGATTATTAGCAAACGCTTCACATTTACCACCATTTCGTTCACATATTATACACGTACAAATTCTGCGTAGAATCTTAAACCATGAAGAAAAATCTTGGTAATGCACATTTGTGCTCAGAATAGAAATACTAAAATCTCTTCTTTCGTCTATGACAACAACCATGTGCAGCAATCAGCGAAATAGCACAAACAAACCGGAACTTTTTCAATTCCTCGGTCGGGACAACTTCGGGGGAGTTGGCATAGCAATTAAGGTCCGTGCCAACTTCTGCCCCACGCTACGACGGAGGTGAGCCGGGCATGAGCGGGTCTTAATCGACACCAGCAATGAAGGAGCTCTAGCACTGGAATACCAACGCAGGCAATACTGAACTTAAACACTGCGCAGGAAATGCTGAAGTTAAACACTGCGCAGGCAATACTGAATATAAACACTGCGCAGGCAATACTGAAGATAAACACTGCGCAGGCAATGCTGAAGATAAACACTGCGCAGGCAATAGCCGCAATACTGAAGATAAACACTGCG
>JACJUY010000207.1:126266-212154 GCA_014220935.1 Platorchestia sp. MABIK | reverse complement strand
TGAAGATAAACACTGCGCAGGCAACACTGAAGTTAAACACTGCGCAGGCAACACTGAAGTTAAACACTGCGCAGGTTAATTTTATTTTTAAAGCAAACATGCATTGAGTACAGAAAGCCTTAAAACGTTGAATGCGATGGGTTAAACTGAAATTCAGTATTCAACTCAAATTCGACTTGAAAAATTGTTAGAAATTTTTTAAATACCAAACATAAACTGGGTCCACTAAATACCATTAATTTTAAAAGATTGTTGAAACTTTTCAACCGACTCACCGATGGGTTGTGTCGCAGCAAGAAAAACCTAAGCACGACCGACCACCGTTGGGTTGTATCGCAGTCACCGTGTAAAGGAGCCTCAAAAGGCAAATAACGTTAATATAATGAACTAAGTTTGGATCAGAAACAACAGTCTTACATAGACCATAATTAGGTTCGGGATTTTCGTATCAAGTGTGAATTACTAAATCAAAGTTCACGTGGGTACGAAATAGTACTGTAATTGCATTTTAGTTATTCCATTATTTCTGGGCAATACCTACCATTAGTAAAACCCTTAAATATATATTGATGCGTTAGTATCGTCGGCGACGGTTGCTGAAACAGAAGAGACGTGAACATATTTATTTTTGAAAATTCCGTCATCAACTCTCGGTGACAGAAACTTCATCATCGTTACCAGTGTTGCTGTACTGACTACAGCTGTGTGTGTGTTCGCAATTTGGTGTATGTTGCTCTGAGATAAGACGTTCATTCTTCTTTTTAGGATTACTCTAAGAAGTGTCATAGAGAAAAGAGAGCTCTTTTGTATGGGACACTCAGTTCAATCGCAACAATTCGCACCCCTCATCTTTTTAACTAAACCAAATCCGAGAGAAGTTAACATTGCTAATGTGTAGTACGAGATGGATGAGCATCCATCTCATAGGTATTTAAACGCTCGAGTGCTTTAAGACATCAACTGCCTGTTGTTTCGACAGACAATTTAATTCTTTTTTCCCACAGACAAATAATTATTTTTCCACAGACGAACAAATTTTTTCTCACGGATAAACAAATTTTTTTCCACAGACACAAACAAATTTTCTCCCACAGACAAAGAAATTTTGGCTCATTTTACGTTCCCAGGAGCAGCCTGGTCCGTCCGATGCTACAAGGCCGTGGTGAGACAATGAGATGAAGATATATGGAGAGCAATAGTAATGAAATTAGTGGCTGGAACCTTCCGGGTCCGAGCAATCACTCTAGATTGTAAATAAAATTTGTGACAGAAAGAGAGAATCTTCTGGAGGTGCATCGTAAATGGAACTGGAATGGGGATCCTTACAGTGTGACTTTTATTCTCTGGGTCTTAATTGAGTCGGAAAAAGTTAACACCCATAAAAGAAGTTTGGATGTTGAAAAAAAGTTACAACATGGAAGAAAGTCTCATCGTTTCTTTTTGGCCTAAAAAGAAAGGATTTCAAGTTACCTAAAGAGAGCAAGTACATGATAACGCCATTAGATCTTTACAGGACATCTAAAAAATTTCTTCAATCACACTTAACGCTGGGTGAATAACCAAAATATTCGTAACAAAATAGTCTTCTGTGACGTCTGAGTATTTCCATGCACTGAAGGGCGGACTGTCCTACATCTTTCATGGAGGACGTAACCTCTCTTCACAAAAATGGCCATGCTTTCGAAATACTCTTCACGAAACACTCCACAATAATGGTCATGCATTCAATTTGCTGCACGAAATGCTCGCACTACAATGACTATGCTTATTATTTTCTGCACGAAACACTCCCCGTGATGACCACGCGCACTATTTTCATAACGGAATGCTTCACAGGAATGACCACGCTTACTATTTTCAAAACGGAATGCTCCACAGGAATGACCACGCTTACTATTTTCATAACGGAATGCTCCACAGGAATGTGTGCGCTAACTATTCTCAACACAAATTTATTTTTCAAGCGCAGAAGTATCTGGTGGCCATGCAAAATTTAGCAGCGCTGCGAGGGCCAGGTATTAGAGGCATAAAAATCAGCTCAATATTTGTTTTGTTGCCCCTCTCCACAGGCGCTAAGGGGACCGTAACCAGCGGGCTTTGTTTGGGACACTTTTTAGCGCCGGCTTGCATGCTGGCAGCTCTCGTGCAATTGTAAACGTACGAAAGGCAGAGCTCAAAATCCCCCTCTGAGTACTGCGTGACTCTCCCGTGCCCTGCTTAGCGCCTTTTCATTATTGAGATGCTTACGAGCTTCTTGCGAAATGTGCGGCAAAAAAGCAAATAAGTTGACACTTTGCGTGTTACATTAAATGTTACGCGAACGTTACTTTTGCACGCTTTATTGAGTGGAAAGCTTCACAGAGAGAATGATATTTCTGTGACTCCAGCGAGATATGTTTGATAATATTATAACTAATATGGAAAGTTTGATCGAGTTACCTAAATGCGATTCATTGAGCGGATAGTAAGTGCATTCGATATGAGTGTAGCAATCCTTATAACTGCATGTGAATCAAATGAGGCTAACTGGTGACTCCATGCAACTCGGAGGAATTCCTTTCTAACTCCATGCGACTCAAAAACGGTTCTATTTTACTGAATGCGGTCTAAGTACTGTCATTTATGATATGTCACTCAAAAGGAGTTTTGCATTGACTGAATGTGTCTCAAACGTGTTTTTTTACACACTGAATGTGACTCAAACCTGCTTTTTATAGACTGACTACGGCTTGAAGAAATTCTAAATTACCTGCCTGCGAATCCATTGAAGTTCCATGTGGTATGTTTGTGACTCAAGAATGCTTTGAGGCAACCTTAAGAAATTTTGGCGGTGTGCTTCGCACGTATCCAAAGCTTATGACATACGGAAAAATAACCCTCCCATATATTAATCTAACTTGATGCGCATGAATTAAAAATATCCAATGCTCACTATGAGCTTCAATAAAATTATATTCAAATAAAAGGCAGAATTTCAACTTTTGGACTTGAATTTAAGCATTGAATACAGGAAAAGCAATAACTCAAAGAATCTGACCAAATGAAACACTCATTATATGCCTGCCTATGGATTTCATGACCTTTGAATCGCAGACCTTTGACCTAGTCTTCTTTAGTACTTTAATCGTTAATCAACAATGTTAGCAGTATTACTTACAAAACACCACGACATTCCATAAGCCTAACCACACACTCTTTCAAAGCCAAACCCATAGGTCTAATCAGCCTAATTTGCGCACAGATCTAATGGGCGTGAATGTGCTCATGCCATAAATAGTTGCTAGAGGAACTATTTTTCCTCCAAAGCATAGTACATTTTCTTTGGACTTCCCTTGAGAATGACACACACTAGTGCATCATAGCTGGAAAAAGGAACTTTCGTTTTCCGACTTAAAAAGATACTTTTTGATGTTGTAGCATATCTGTATTATACCATCATCAGACAGAACCACTTGTTGTAAAGCGCGCCAATAGATTAACGCACATTCGTGTAATATCGCTGGAACTAAGGATTGCCGAGTTCCACATCACTGGAAAATATCTTGCGTGTTGTATCATGTCTTTAATAGATTGCCATCAAATAAAACTTAGTACTTTACGTAGGAGTAAAAAAGCCCTGTGCAAAGGACTCAGAACAATTCGCCTCCCGTTCCACGCAAGGTTTAAGTGTGAACCAGCTGGTCCGGATGACTTTCTTGCCAGCTGTGCGGAACTTGGCGAACTTGTCTCATGCGTTCTAAATTCCCGAGAATTACTGCGCTGTAATTTGCCTGCGTTGCAGGGCAAATGTTTCACTTTGAAGCGCCGCTCCCCTCGCTAGATCCACGAGGGAAGAATGGATTTACGGAGTGAATGTAAAAAGAGGGCCGCCATCGATGCAAAATAGACTGCAATTCACTCAAAAATAGAGACGTTTACAATATGGATCTCGAGCACTTTTATTTTACAGTGCGTTTACTCTGTTGCACCAGCCAGGCAGACATGAAATTCTCCGTTTTCGAATGTAATTAAATCGCAGGGAACAACACACAAGCGCTAACGGGTGAATGTTGCAGAGAAGTTATGCGTGATATTCTTTCTCGCTGTGCAAAACTTGGTTTAAATTCACGAAATAAGAACCGCGGGTCTATCTTAACGTGAAATGGCTGCTTGATATCATGTAGTTGTGCAATTCTATAGCCACGTGAAAAAGATGCAGATTTATTGATTAAATTTCTCTTGAATTTACAGCACTTGTGTTTTGAAGTGTGCAGGTTTTGTAAGATGCCTTACTTACAATCGAACTTTGTTAAACATGCAAGTGCACTGAATACGCAGCTTCTTAATTATAAAGACCATAAAAATATGTATTTGTGATGAAAACTCGATTTCCTCTCGTGCTTCAAGGAATCAGATCACTCGTAGGATTCCGATTTCCTCTCAGCGATGTAGTGAGCCGGCAACTATGAAAAGGATTTATGGCATTTGAAGTAAAAATGGTTTTGAGTAGTTATTAAAACTTCCCTAGACGGATGTAAATGATAAAGAAATTCCAATTCATTGTGGAAAGTTAATCTCAAGTTTTGATGCATTTTAAATGGCAGTTGAAATTGTATTTTGCATGCATTTTCATGGGAAGTAAACGCATTTAATTTTACAGGCATTTTCATGGGAAGTAAACGCATTTAATTTTACATGCATTTTCATGGGAAGTAAACGCATTTAATTTTACATGCATTTTCATGGGAAGTAAACGCATTTAATTTTGCATGCATTTTCATGGGAAGTAAACGCATTTAATTTTGCATGCATTTTCATGGGAAGTAAACGCATTTAATTTTGCATGCATTTTCATGGGAAGTAAACGCATTTAATATCATGAATTCCGGTATCGTTTGATGCTCGTTGGGGCCATTTCTTCTTTCATTCCACAGCCTCTTTTATGTGTCGCTCTGCAAAATTGTAGTCTAAAATCTCAACTCTTCAGTATCGTGTGTTCTACTTTCATCGAAATCTTTATTCAGTATCTTCAAGTAGTGCATTGAGCTCGAATTCTTGTTAGAAATTTTTCCGAGAGTAATACCCTTCATTAATACGGGATTTTGATCGGAAAAAGGGTCCCAATTTCAAACATATGCAACCAGTGGAGAGTGTTCAGAGAACACTATCTACAGCCCTATGTGCACCACACGAATAAGACGGAATCATGGAAGAAATTGACGGTGACATGATTACAGACATCACCTTGATTAATCAAAAGTTGACAGCGACATGATTACAGACACCGCAGCGACTAATCAAACTACAATTAACAACTGCAAATCGAATTCATCACTCAGGAATTGTAGTCTCATGCTTAGAGCTCAATAATTGCCACAGCTGTCCTCACAATGGAAAAAAGCAGCGGAACATTTTGTCCTCTGGATGCTCGAGTTCACAGATTTCATCATTCAGAAAATTGCGGAGGAGGATTTAGTGGGACCCTTTAATACAAAGACAATTCACAACAGCCGGAAAACCAAATCTTCAAACTCATATCCAAAAAAAGCTATATACCGAGGCAAGGAGCAGAAGAATGTATAAGTAGATAGTTAACGGAGGTATGATTGTGAATGAAAACATGTAAAGAGAACGAAATACTCAGCCTAACTTAGCTTCGGATGATTTCGGGCTTATTTTTGTGGTCTTGCACGACGGGTAACAACATCCCTCTAGTTTTTATGGGGAAAAATAGCGGCCTCTAAATTCGAGGACTTTCTGAACCCGGAAAGCCAGGCCCTGAATACGGGGCAATTTGGTTGTTCTTTTTCATTTCACATTCTGAGCACAATGGCGGAGTGTTCTTGGGTACACAGCCTTGACTGGACACACAGAGTCACTTGGGTACACAGCCTTGACTGGACACACAGAGTCACTTGGGTACACAGCCTTGACTGGACACACAGAGTCACTTGGTGACACAGCCTTGACTGGACACACAGAGTCACTTGGGTACACAGCCTTGACTGGACACACAGAGTCACTTGGGTACACAGCCTTGACTGGACACACAGACTCACTTGGGGACACAGTCATGAATTACGACTAAAAAATTTCAAGCCGGCGAATTTGGTGAAAACGGCTGCATAGCTCATGGACATGAAATTCTGTGATACGAAGATCCGTCCAGCCTGTATGGCAAATCAGCAGCAGTTTAATGCATCCTTTGTAGTAAAGAGAATTTAGCTCATCCAGTGATGAGTTGATCTTAGTGTTGCTGGAGGTGCAGGAAAATTATCTATTGCATCAGCGTACAGAAGTCCAGTAAATCCAGCTGACAGGTTTATGAACAGGAATACAGCATCCCAAGAAGCACATACACAGGACTGAAACTACCTAATAAACAGAGGTTTTAACCAGTGAACCCAGCAAACAGGTTCATGAACAGGTGTCCAGTGTTATAGCAACAGTGAGCCTGACTTGTGCTAGCAGAAAGAAGGAATGAGTGTATATATGCTGGATTTAAGCCCCGTTACTAACAGAGGTTACAAGCAATGATCCAGCAAACAGTGAGAACTGTCACCTGCCACTTAAACAAACAGTAGATGGTGCAGAGTAGTTGCCCAGGTACTGTAAACAGGGCCAGCGATCCAGCAAGAGTAGCCCGGCAAGGAAACACTCAGTAAACAGACCTCCTGTTGACACTGTAGTCACAAGCGCTCGCTTCTCCCAACTTCATTTCTTCGTTCGCTTTTTGTCCCGTAGAAAATGAGGAGTTAATCAAAGGAGACGGAAAATTCCTGTTTTTCGTCTGAGCTCGCAGCGACGATGATGAGACAGCCGGTATTTTTGCACGGGAAATTTGCAATGAAGCGAACTTGCAACAGCAATTGAGGTGTTGCTAATGACTTGTGAACGTTCAGGAAATGAAGCAATTGGTCTTTTGAAGGAATGATCATGTGGAAAATGGCTTAGTTATTGTTTTGGGGAAATTATTTTTGATTTCGATGAAAAAGACGAAGCATTACATTTTGGCGACAGAACGGTACGGATTATTTTCCCCATCACAGACAACGTTGTGGACGATTTCCGAACGAATCGCTGTGAAATCCTTGAATGTTCATGTCCTTGTGCATGATTTCTAGTCAAATTGTTTTAAAGTTCTCAAATATTGATGCCTGTACTTCTGCACAATTTCCAATCCAATTGTTTTAAAAGTCATTGGACATTAATGTACATGTGCACGATTCTTTTCAAATTATTGTAAAGTGCGCGAATTTTGAAGCCTTCACGGTTGCCTGAGCGGAGTAAGTCACGAGGCCATTAGAATGGAGTGCTGGAGCGGCAGTCGGAGCAGCAGTCGGAGCAGCAGTCGGAGCAGCAGTCGGAGCAGCAGTCGGAGCAGCAGTCGGAGCAGCAGTCGGAGCAGCAGTCGGAGCAGCAGTCGGAGCAGCAGTCGGAGCAGCAGTCGGAGCAGCAGTCGCAGCAGCAGTCGGAGCAGCAGTCGGACCAGCACTTTGTCTCGCACCTAATATTCCTGGGCTGAGCTCAGGAAAGTTTTCTTTCACCCTGACTCCAGGGTAGTTTCCCTTTGTTTCTCTTTGTATCGTAAAGACGAAGAGGATAATCATTGTTCAGTCTCAAATTATCGATGATTGATCAGAGTTTGAATTAACTTCTTTTTCCCTTCCCTAAACTGCCAGCTCTTGCGTTAACTTTGAGGAACAACAGCGAGCAAACTTGGGGCATTTCTTCCGAGCTGAACCAAGCATATCTGCGCAAGCATCGAATGCAGTAATCATCAAAGCCTTTTGATGGTGTTAATGCTCCAAAATCCTTGAACATTAAATGTGCAATGGGATTTTGGAGTAACGACTTGCATAAATTACATACCTGATTGAGTTGCTTTTTCTATATTAAAATATATTCTTTATCCTAATTTTTCTCCAATTGGCTAAACAAGAATATTGGGATTTAGTTGATTTCCCAAAATTTTTACTCATTCAGTGAGCGATGAGAATCGTCGCTTGCGAAACGCAGAGCATTCGTGATCACCTCACGACAGCAAAATGAGAGCTCGAATTGAAGCAAATATTTCAGCTCAGGCATTTAGAGAAAAGCTTTGAAAGCTCAGGTGGAAGTTTTATTCGAAGTTCCTCGACTCGTTCTCATGATGCCAAAACGCGTCGACTTTCGTTGCTCCCTAATGAAGTTGAGCAATTCAGGAGGGGTTCTTTATCCCGCAGGGAGTCTTCCTAAGGCGGGAAACGTCAATAGACTCTCAGTAATAAGCTTACCCATGGAAGGCATTAAAAGGAGGCGCCTCGCACCGCAATCAGAGCGGCAGAAGTAACGTAATGCTGAGAGGAGATGGCAGACGATTTGATGACATGCGAGGCTTCTGTGATGTCAGGAGCGCAGAACTGAGTTCCTTCTCTGAAGTTATGAAATTCATCTTGAAATAGGTTGGAGTTGTATCAGAGATGAGTTGTAACATGAAATAGGCTCGAGTTGTAACACATGTAGATGAGCTGTAACGGCAAATAGGTTGGAGTTGCAACAGAAATGGGTTGTAGCAAGAAATATGTTCGAAAAAAGAAAAATTTGAGGTGATGCTCTGAGCATTTTTAACCGAATATGAAATGAGTGACTTGCACAGAAGTGATGATATATTTGTTCAAAAAATAAAAATGTGCATTTAGCGGTTGTCTGATGAGTGAACGAACTCGTTTGATAAATTTTATTTCAAGCTTACATGCAAATTAATAAGATCTTATAAAGATTCTTGACACCTCTGCAAAGGCCTGACTTCGCATGCTTCACGGAAGTTCTACTGCGTTAGCGCAATTGTTCGATCGTTTTTTGTCTCCAATACTCCTTTTCCCGAGGGGCGAGTTACATTTCCAGAGGGGCAATTTATGATCTTTCCAGGGAGTTTTACCTGAACAATCTCTGTTTCCATGACAGAATTTCACAGAATAAATTAAACCCGAGCTAAATAGGCAATATAACTTAAAAAAATCAAACCTACGTAAGCGATATAAACTGTTCAAAACCAAACTAAATAGGCGATATGAATGTAGGCTGGCGGCATATTCCATGATTGACATATGGGCTCAGTTCCTACGAATACAATGTAACTGAAATTTTGTAATTGATGCGATGAATTTGGCATTCAACTAAATTGCTCTCAGTACAGACCAACACAACACCCCTGCTCTCAGTGTAGACCAACACAGCACTCCTGCTCTCAGTAAAAACCAACACAGCACCCCTACTTTCAGTAGAAACATTTCTCATGTCGATTAGATCTCGGCTCAGGTGAATGTACACTTTCGATCGTTCCTGTTTGTCTCGGTAAGCTCGGATGACAGCCTCTGCAACTCCAGACAATGATTGGTTCCTTGCAGACAACCGTGTGAGCTTTCTGCCTTTATTGTGCGCTGTATTATGTTTTCCGTAAACGGGATTTTTATTTGTTCGTACTTACGTAAAGGTTACGTAAACAAATGTCAGAACAGCTGAGTCTTGGCGACGTGTCTAGCACGGCAAGCGCCGCCATGTCTTTGTTTTTGTGTTCTGCGTGTGCATAGTCTGCTGATCCATGCAATTATTTCCAGGCACTAAAATTTAGTTCGCTCTGCAATTAGAAGTACTGCAAGAAATTTATCAACTCTCAAGCACTCTGTGAAAGTCAGTGTAATCGACACATCCAAATCAAACCATTTTGATATCAATAACACATTGAAACATGATTGATACATCAAAATCAAATCATTTTGCCATTACATATTCACGAGCACAAAACCAACACGCGATTTATTCCAAACACAAACAGAAAAAAGAACGCTCAATCCCGATCCGTTCCTTACATGCCCCCCGTAGAATTTTCACCGTAGTTAATTTATCAATTGTGAGAGAGTCGGAATGCAATGAAATGAGCGAGCTGAGCTTCGCAGGAATTCGTTCCCGGCAGGAATCCATCTGAGGTGATCGCGAGCGTTAAATCGAGCCGGCAATTAATTAAATTCAGGAGCTCATTCAAACATGCGTCTGAAGTCCCGAGAATTTAAGAAAACACAAGAATTCAGACGGGCAGATCAAACTCATTTGGGGGAAGCTCTAGTTTCGACAAATTACTTTGAGGAGATGCTTCTCTCTTCATCCGTAGCGAGCTGAGGGTGATCTGTTCTGCCACGATTTAACTGTTCTTGATAATATTCTGGTCAGCAAATACGGCTCTATTCTGTCGAGTTTTATAGGGCAGCATACTGCTAAGTTCATGTGTCATTATTCTGTCCAGTTAATATGCCAGTTTCTGCCAGGTTGTATTATCATTATTCTGCCAAGTAAATGTGTCATTATTTTGTCCAGTTAGTATGTCTTTATTCTGTACAATTAGTATATCATTGTTGTGTTTTGTAATATGTCATAGTTCTGTTAGTATTTTTAATGCTCTTGATAATATTCTGGCGAGTAAATACGTCACTATTCTGTCCAGTTAGTATGTCAGTATTCTGTCTAAACAGTATATCACTGTTCTGTCCGCGTAATATTTCATGGTTCTGTGCAGCTCCAAATTATCCTTCAGGTGGTACACCAAGTAAACGATACGTATTTTCTCACCTTTTAAGACAACTTTCCACCCTAGATTCACACTTTAACTCTGTACCCCAGAGCATCCATTGATTTTATAACTTTTAAATATAACTTCCCACCCTAAATTGACACGCTAACTCTATGCCTCAGTGTGTTCATTGAAATGATGTCCCTGATAGTAGACTTTAATGCCCCACTTTGGCACGTAAAGAAACCGGCGTTTAGCAGGTCGTAATGCTGCTAACTGGCGTCCCTCCCTCAGTACTGGCGGGCCAGGGCAATTATTTGGCTGCTGTTGCGTCGCGTTAATACTTGCAGACAGGGATTGGCCCGCACACTGAGTTGTAGCTCTCAAGGTACGTCGGGACTGAGGCTTTATTTAGTTCATTGCATTCAAAATGAGTCCATTGTGATTGTAATAGAGCAGCTGTCAGTATTGTTGAGATCTATGCATGGTCAACAGCTTTTATGTTAATTCATTGTATTCTAATAGAGCAGTTGTCAGTATTGTGGAGAACTTCACATTGTCGAGCGCCCACTCGCAGTGGAACTAGCCCGCCCACGTCCCCTCACGCAGCCGCTGACGTCCCTAGGAGGTTAGAGTCCTGGAGCCTGAATATTCCAGTGCTTATTTCATGTGGTCATTGCTCGAATGCATGAAATTCCCTACATATATACGCTCTTGAGTAAAATATTGGGCAGTTGAATTGTTAGTTGAATAATAGCCTGCCACAGAGGCACAGGGAGATTAATTATTCTTTTGGAGTGGTTTGTGACATCATTTATAGGTGTGGGGATGTCACTGTCTTTTTCATTGCTTTCAACGTAAGCGAACATTTTTTAGAGTTTCCTTCTGAAAACTCCTAAGTTCATTTCTTTGAAAAATCTTCTAAAGAACTTGTCAATTTGAAGCG
Organism: Platorchestia sp. MABIK; assembly: GCA_014220935.1. Taxonomy (NCBI): domain Eukaryota; kingdom Metazoa; phylum Arthropoda; class Malacostraca; order Amphipoda; family Talitridae; genus Platorchestia; species Platorchestia sp. MABIK. The sequence continues at coordinate 200,683 of JACJUY010000207.1, read as the reverse complement.
GCCAGAGAACGTTTGTATGACTCATTCACTTTTTCCCGACCATGCCGTCGCTCCGATCAAATTTGAGATGAGAAGAGGAAAACAATAAGACTTCAACATTTATTCAATCTAAACAACCCTAATTTTAATAAAAATTATATGAACAGTTGTTGGTGTTTTTTTTGTCACGAAATTGGAATTTGAAAAATTCTTTGACTTACGTGCATTCACTTTACCAGCTGTTAAATGGGAGCAGTCACAGTACATCGTCACCGTGGATTACCACCGCACAGTTGAAGCAGACACACAAATCGGAACATGAAAAACACACATTTACACGCGCTAACAGCAACAAACACTTATTTACTTGTTAGCAACATGAAATACCCAAATCTTTGGCTGTTGGTAACGTAAAAGACACATATCTACATGTATGTTATCTTCCTGACAACACGATGAACATACTTTTATTCCTGCAGTAACTGATGCAGCTGCTGCTGGCAATGATAAGAGACTCACCATGCAATACAGCTGCTGCAGGCAATAATAAGAGACTCACCATGCAATACAGCTGCTGCTGGCAATGATAAGAGACTCACCATGCAATACAGCTGCTGCAGGCAATAATAAGAGACTCATCATGCAATACAGCGGCTGCAGGCAATAATAAGAGACTCACCATGCAATACAGCTGCTGCAGGCAATAATAAGAGACTCACCATGCAATACAGCTGCTGCAGGCAATAATAAGAGACTCATCATGCAATACAGCGGCTGCAGGCAATAATAAGAGACTCACCACGCAATACAGCTGCTGCAGGCAATAATAAGAGACTCACCATGCAATACAGCTGCTGCAGGAAATAATAAGAGACTCACCATGCAATACAGCTGCTGCAGGCAATAATAAGAGACTCACCATGCAATACAGCTGCTGCAGGAAATAATAAGAGACTCACCATGCAATACAGCGGCTGCAGGCAATAATAAGAGACTCACCACGCAATACAGCAGCTGCAGGCAATAATAAGAGACTCCCCATGCAATACAGCAGCTGCAGGCAATAATAAGAGACTCACCACGCAATACAGCAGCTGCAGGCAATAATAAGAGACTCCCCATGCAATACAGCAGCTGCAGGCAATAATAAGAGACTCACCATGCAATACAGCGGCTGCAGGCAATAAAAAGAGACTCACCACGCAATACAGCAGCTGCAGGCAATAATAAGAGACTCACCATGCAATACAGCGGCCACAAGTGAAGGTCAGCTGGGCGGCGGAAGAGAGCGCAATATTGACTGTTATTGCTGAACTTTAAGTTAATGTCCTGTCATTTATGATCGGAGTGTTGGCTCCCTGTTGCTGCTATACTTTGTCCAGCAAGCAGGAAAGAATTTTTCTAAGCTAAATAAGTTTCAGTGAGCACCGTGTTGGGCTGAAAGGGCTGCAGGTCTGAAAAAAATCAAGAGAAGTGCGGGAAATTGGGAATATGTTCTAAAGAGTTACTTTTAAATGAATGTAGAACTGATCTATTCAGTGTGGAGCACTGCAACGTGCCATTTTATAGCACCTCATCATCTACTTCCATCTCACTCTTCGGTGCGCCTCCGTAGTGAACAGCGTGGCTCCAGTGTGCAGTGCAGTTATTCTATCATTTTATCTTCAGCCAGCCAGCAGAATGATTTAAGAATTTTAGAGTCATTTCACATTTTTAAACTTAAGCCGCCTCTTAATGAAACAAATAGTGCCCACCCTTTGTACATAGTTTCCTCTTGATTTTAGTAGTAGTATTTCTTTAATTCTGTGTTTATTTCCCGTTTATTTTTATCTATTCATCTCAGGTTTGTTCTTTTCAGACAACTAGTACTGATGTTGAGCCTGGTGCTCGAAACGTACACATTTTAATATCTGACAACAATAAATAATTTTAACAATGTTGACTTTGAGAGAAATGACCTTGGTGTTTTTATTTACGATTCGTCTGTTCAAGAATGCAGTTCATGATATTCTTCAATATCGTCTACTTTTAATTTTCATCTCAAAAATTGAATAGGAAATGCCAGATCGGATTGTTCTCGCTATTTTAAGATCACGAGTCAGCTCTGATTCTGTCTTTGTCAGTAAAGACAAAGAAAAAATGAGGTACTATCCCTGAAACAAGGCTTATGCTGAATTTAAGTGGTCAAAGGGGAAGAAAATGATTCGAAATTCAAGATGATTCCTTGAAAATTGTTCTTTAAACAAAACGGTTTTTCAACAGAGAACAAAATTCTTTTAAGATATCTGAACGGTTGTAATTTGTAGGAATTTACGAAGGCAGCTGCATGTTGTCATAGAGCATTAAAGCCTACACAAACGTACTTATTGTCTGTCTTTGATTCTGACCGTTTTCTTTGAGCAGAAGTTGAGCATCCACGAGCCTGCCCAGGGGAGCAGATGTTGTGTTCGGAGGATCCCCAAAATTTTCTCTGAAAAAAAAGTGTCATCGCCTACGCCCGATCCAAAAAAAATTTCAAACGTCTTCGTTAAGTTTAATTTTCACAGTGTGTTTTTATACCAAAGGTAGTTGAACTTATGTTGCATTTTCAAGTTCACTTCTTTCACATGGGAGCTTCTTCGAGTGATTCTTTGGAGCTCCTTATCTAATTTCACGGATCCGATTTTTCTTCGACGCTCTCGTCTTTAAGTTTTAGAATAAGAAAAGAACTGAGCCAGATTTTCAAAACATTTCAAACGATTTACAAGAACCGTGAGATCAGTCATATTCTTTTATGCATTCCCACAAAAAATAATACACTCCAGTTCCTGTTGTTTGTTAAATTTCATCAATCACTGAAGATGAGCATTAAGTTGAAGGCAACCCTTAAGTTAGAACATAGTTTAAGGTTTTGTTTCTGCTGCAAAGATGATTGTCCATCCGAAAGAGAAAGGGCGATTCAATGTAAATAAAGAAAATCGGAAATGTATACACAAGGTGTGTTCCCATATCGGACACCCTGAGCAAAGAACAGCAAGTTGAGAAGGGGAGGAAGGAAAGACAGAGAAGATACAGCGAGGGTTTGAAAAATGAAAGAAGTAAAGCGGGCGCGCAAGAGACACGTTCCGAAGGCCTTTCTACTCCTGAAGTAACCTAACACGATCTCCCCTAGAGGTGTCAGTCACAATAGCTCTGGACAGACAAACTTAAATAACCTTTAACGTGTTGCTTATTCAACGTATGCTTCCTAGAGGGGAACCCTCACAAGGGACTGCAGTTGTCATACCACCAAACCGCCTGCAGCTGTTCAACTGTGCCTGACGTACGCCAGTCGCCTACGGAATGAAAACACTAGATGAACACAAGTAAACTACGAGCTGCAAGTTCTGCAACTTGCCCAATGCTGCTATAGGTGAGAAGTTTCAATTTGTGGCTTGCCATTTCTGAGAAATTATATTCATTTTGAAAAACAAAAATTCTCGTGTATGTGTTAGCATTAGCAGAAAATATAATTTTCTTAATAAACTGTGCATATATTGGTTTACATATACTCTACGATGCTCTACGAACGCTGCCTTTTTTATTCAGAGCTAAGCCGCTGATGTACTAGCGAATAGTCGCCAGGATTTAGCTTTCTTTGCTTATCAACTTCTTAATCTTCGAGTTGGAGTTGGATTGGCGAGTTGGATTGGCGCGATTCACGGTGATTGAGACGAGGTTAAGTAGCTGCTGCCTCTGAAGGTAATGTTCTCTTTAGTTTATACGTTCAGTTCCAGGTTATGAGCGAAAAACAGCAGAACTTTTTTGGACTTTCTGACTTCTAAAACACTTTCTTTGGAAGTTAAGTCAATAAATTGAATTCCTTAATTCGCTTGAGTGTTGTTTATTGTGCGGATTGGATACTAAACTTCAGAGGTTATAAAGTTTGTGTTACAAGTTGGCGAAAAAAAACGATTCTATATTTTTTATCATAAACTATGAATTTATCCACTCTTTTTTCTGAAAAAGAAATTGCATGAGACATGAGTGTCCTATGCGAAGTTTTTGCTTTGTCTTGAGTTTTTTAACAACTTCTGTGCCTAATTCTTTGAAATGATGCAAGTTCCATGTATAGGAAGGGAGCATTATTTGAGAAATATGTGGTTCAAGGAGTGGATAGATTATCTATTCAAACTGGCGAGACCAAAAAAGTCATTTAATTTTTATACGTAAAAACTAAGTTTTCTTCAAGTAATATTTTTTTACAAAAATTAATAGAGTTTTCTGCAAGGAGATTTCTAGGACTGCAATTAATATTAAGGGCTTGATTTTTGTAAACTGCGAAAAATACTTGGTTAGAGCGAAAATAAGGATTACTCCCTCCGCGTGTGTTCTCCGTTAAACAAATATCGCGGATCACGTGCACTGTACACATTAAATGGAACTTCCAGTGTGAAACTAAGGCTAAAATGTTGCAAGTCTGGTGATTTTGCCAGCTGAGAGATTGTAGCACCAAGAAACAACATAAATAAGGAGAGCCATGAATAAACGCTGCTTAATTCGCTCTAAGCTTGGCTAAACGCAAGAGAAAGAGGCAGAGCAAATTTCATGGAGTCCCGGATCAAATATCTGTTACTTTCCCATTCAAATGACCCAAAGCCGGCAATAAATCTCAGCCTTAAGAATTTGTAAGCTTCAAACAAGAAATTACTCTGCTGTGAGATTATTCACTAACGAGATCGACCTTCAAATCATTTGACGAAAGTTTGGCGCTCTGGGCTGCACTTATTGCGGCCGTTACGACACAAGTTTGAACTAATAAGGCTTACATCTGCGACAAGCACCTTTGATGATCACATGAGTCGTTCATGGTGATAAAAATATGAAAAATCTATGCTCATGAATTTGTTTTAAAGCGTCAATTACTCGTCTCTAATGTAATTTTTTTCTTGTGGCAATAAGTTCTCCTGTTTAATATTGAAGAGCTTGTTGGTTGTTGTCCTTTTTTCTCTATTTCTTGTACTGCTTCAAGTATGGCACTGTGCATCTAAATTCAGCTATTCTGAAACTTTCTACATTGAAAGTGCTCTCCAGAGTGCAGAATTGTTTTGTTTTACCCTACTTTTTCCTTTTTAAATGTATGTTTACAAGATACATCCCGACGTTCAAGTTTGCAGAGATGGAAGTTGGATGAAAGTTAATTACAGAAGCAGTAATAAGACGCCTTTGTTGCCTTATCGTATTTCTGCTTCGTATTCAAAGTCCAGCAATCGATCTTCCCTGAAGATCCTCGTGATAACATCAATAATGGACTGCATGCTTGCATAACCGATGGAAAACAAGGCCGTCAGCCAGATAAGCTCCAACAACAACACGTCATTAAGCCCAATTTGCCTCAGTCGTGCTCTCACGCTGACTGCCTACCAGCCTATTCCCCTGATTCAGCTAGAAATGCTTAGCAACATCATTTAACGAGCTCATTCAGAGTGCAGGTGATGCTCACATCACACATTTTAACTCGTTCTCTTGAAAAATGACCCAGAAATAGCAATTTGTGAAATAAATGGTGCTCATAAGTCTTTGGGTTTCAAGTCATATCCGTTTTCTTGACAATCTGGGTTAAAATCGTGGGACTCATTTTTCGATTCCTTTCAAGATCTCAGGGTTTCCAGTTTGACAATGGTGATTATCGCTAACATTTTTGGAGTGTTTATTACGTTCCTGTGTTTGTAAAGCTTTCTTTGTAGAGCTGTGCTCGGCTCTATAGCCTGACAGTAAGTCTCAGGTTCGATAGCTGCGCTCAGTTACATCACACTTGGACCATAATTTGTAGATGACTCACTACTGCCAAATGCCGTCACTCACACACAGCCTCACAGCACATTTCAATAACAGCGCAAAGACTGATTTACAAATACACGTTCCAATCTTTATTCTTTCATTTGTACTCAGGTAATTCGCCGCAAACCTTCCTTTCAACTGCCTGTGAGCAAACAGATAGGTAGGGAAATTGGATGTATTTTTCACCTTAAACTATTGAACGGATTAAAATAAAAAACTCTAAAGATATTTTACCATTAGTATTAAAGTTTTCTTTAAGGAGCAGAACTGAAAAGTATTAGTTCATATTTTAAAATCTTCTCGTGAGCTTCAGCATGGATTATAAGTCATTTAGTAGATCGAGGAGGATGCGCCTAGCAAATAGAAGAGAAACAGACTGTCACCGTAATGCCAATAAATTGTTTAAACACAACAAAAGCAAAGCATAACAAAGCAAAGTTTAAACAAACATTCTGTACAAAACCGAACAAGAGTACAGAAATGCTCCAATTAGAACAAATAAAAAACATCATCGAATAACACTGCCAATGTTGCCAAACTCAAACCTTCTCATACAGTCGTAAATTTACCGAAAATCCTCGCTGGAACTCCAACTACTCCATAAATTTACACAATACTAGTGAATTTGATGATGCATCTTCTTAAGACACAGCAACAGTTGAGCAGAGCAGCGTGAGGCGCAAATGAGCATCTCAAAGCAGCGTAGCTTCGTCCTGCTCAACTTAGAGCTCACGTGCTCAGAAGCGGTCGCTTCACTGCGATAAAGTTGAGCTTATGTGCACCATTAGTATTTACTATTATTATCATTACTACTATTACTATTATTATTACCATTACTATAATATTTACTGTATATTATCACTATTGTTATTATTATACAAGGCGTTTCACCATCGAAGATTAGACACACCAATGAGACAATTTTTCGTGCCTTCGAGCGTGAGAGACATTTGCTCACCATCACTAGTGGAAATTTTGAACATGCTCCATGGGAGAATTTAACCAATTTATCAACCGATTAACAACTCTATTGTAACACGTAAATCATCTTAAGTGAAACAAATCATGGGCACAATTCATTACGATTTCGGTGCATTTTTTTATGTAGAGATATTTCCAGAAATAATTTGGCTGATAGCATTGTTAGCAATTTTCGCATCGAGAATGAATTGCGCTCAAGAACGCCACTGAGAATGTCTTCGTTCGACGAACAGTGTTGCCTTTAGACTCTTTCTTGACGCGAGGATGTAACTTCGTCAGTAGGAAAGCTGACGAACAAACTAACTGAGTTATTACCCAGTCTAACTTTTTCGCCGCTTGCATGCATGCTTTTCGCCGCCTAAGCGATTTAAACGATTCAATCGCTTAGGCGGTGAAAAAAATGCATGCTAGCGGCGAAAAATTTAGACTGGGTAGGACTTCAATAGTGATACCTAAAATTTTAATGTATTTCAGTAAACACGTCCAGTGTCATAATAATGTGCATTAATGCAACAGCTGCTTTAGAGCGAATGTCGCTCTGAGAACAACGTCGGGCACTTCGAGCTACGCGGCCACCTGTTACGCTCAGTCATTTGAGGCGATGGTTGTCTAATTGTCTCAGCAGCGCTCTGCGTATCTGCCGCCTGTGTAACCCTCTCCTCTAGTGTAACTTTGTCACTGTGTGTGACACTGTCACTCTACGTAACACTGCCACTCTGTGTAACTTTGTCTCTGGCGCACACTGGCACTGTGCATAACACTGCAACTCTACGCAAGACTGTCACTCTACGTAACCCAGCCACCCTGCCACACTGCCACGCTACGTTACTCCGTTTCTGGCGTCACAATGTCACAACACCGCCACTCTAGCGCAGCACCGCCAGTATGGCGCAACACTGTCACTCCGTCACTATCCCGCCACTGCGAGCAGCCCCTCGTGCAGCACACACGCGACCGCCACTCGAGCGCCGCCGAAGTCTCCAGCGGCCGCGGTTTGGCTGGTGTGGCGGTGCCGCGCCGACTGAGGCGTGAGGCTCAGCTGCCACCAGCGACCTGCGTCTCGCAATCGATTTCCTTCGGCAGGACCCGCAACAGGCGGCTGTTGCTGCTGCTCGTGCCCTCCTGGCGGCTGTTGCTGCTGCTCGTGCCCTCCTGGTGGCTGTTGCTGCTGCTCGTGCCCTCCTGGCGGCTGTTGCTGCTGCTCGTGCCCTCCTGGCGGCTGTTGCTGCTGCTCGTGCCCTCCTGGTGGCTGTTGCTGCTGCTCGTGCCCTCCTGGTGGCTGTTGCTGCTGCTGCTGGTGCTTGTGCCTTCCTGAGGGTTGTTGTTCCTGCAGCGCTGACGCTCTTTGGCTCCTGAGGGTAGTTGTTGCAACTCAGATGCTCTTTGGCTCCTGAGGGTTGTTGTTCTTGCAACTCAGACGCTCTTTGGCTTCTGAGGGTTGTTGTTCCTGCAATTCAGACCTATCTTTCGTTCGCATTTGTTCGATATCGAGGTCCAGTCTGTCAGAGGCTTAGGTTTTGGAGCTTCATTCCGGCTTTCGCAGGAAGAGGAAATCGTGTTCAAATAATAATGCTGTTTTTTTAAACCGTGCAATGCCTAGTGCATATAACACCTTACGTGGCCGATGCTAAGGATGAGTTTGGCAGTAGAGTGGAAGGTCTGTTGGTGCAGTTGTGTAAGTCTTGCTCGTCGTATCGTAACTGAAGAGCGTTGTTGACAAAAAAGGGCGTTATCTTGCTGATTGTGGCTCTAATGTTCTCCGTTGCGTATGGGTGCAGGGTCCTGGCTTATGGATGCTGCGTTAACCTTTCTCTTCTATTGTGGTGGGAGTGATGGGACATTGGTTTTTGCTTACACGTTACTCTTGGTAGCCGCTGCAATCCCATTATTTTTACCAGAACCTATTGTCCCAATACAAATGAACATTTGATAATCTGTGCATAGTTTACTGGAAATTTTTTCACACATCATTCCGTACGGAGCAAACAAACGACGAGATATTAAGCAGGCAAAAGATTTTGTGTTTGAGCACCGCTGTATCTACATAGTCGCCTTAATACTAATGATTGGGTTTCTTATCATGTACCGCTGTTGCTGTTGGCGTTTTCCACTATCTTATTTTTCGAATACATTTTAATTTGATGATAGCATTTATTTCTTCGTAATCTACTCAGACAACTAAAGCCTCGAACGCTGATCAAGCAGCTACGATTTCCATATCACTTCGGCGCTTGTCAACGATTCTTGGAATCTTCAAATAAGAAGGACTACAGTTTTTATTGCCGTCTCATCTCTTTACAACGCTATTTCAACTGATCCATTGCGTCTATTTGAATGCAGTTATTTGTTATAATTTTATATTTTCACTGCTGCCATAGCACCTGTTTTCGAGACTGGTGTTGTTTAGCTGTTCTTTTTCGCTTCACATTACCAAGTCCCCTCGGGAAGACTTCGGCACGCAGTCAGTCATTTGTAATAATTTAATACTTTCACTGCTTTCATCGTACCTGTTTTCGATACTGGTGTTGTTTAGCAGTTCTCTCACGCTTTACATAGCAAGTCCCCTCAGGAAGACTCCACACGCAGTCATTCGAACACCATCGCTACCTAATCACACGTGGAGCAAAATTCAGTCTCCCTGCCTCGCTTGGTGGTTGGGATGAAGAACACTGAAAATGGGGCTGCAAAAATAGCGAACTCACTTCGCTGTGAAAAATAGCGCGCTAATAGGACGATGTTGGGACAGCTCTTCAATAGCGGGGTGGTTGCAAAACAGTTTTTTTGCCATTGGAAAAGGCGAAACATGGTCTTGTGAAGGCATTCTTAATGTGAATTACGAGGAGCTCTGACGCTTTGGATAAGCAACTGAGAATCACGGACTGCAAGTGGAATCATTTGATACATTCGTTAAGTCTACGGGGATTGCTCCCAGCATTTTAATATCTCCGTGTCCGAGTGCAAGGTTTGTATTATGTCTTCAATAGATTTATACGTTTATTCGATATTTATACCTCTGATCTCATTCAAACCTCAGATGGTTAGATATAATTTAAAAAAATTGTCAAAATTTCATTAGATTGAAAGGCAATGTGAAACAATGTACTGAATTGGTTTCAAAATTTTAAAACAATGATTATGCTCGAGTGAGGTCAATTTGTAACAACTTTTACAAAACGATGTACCCCATGATGTATGATATATGTTGAGTATGATATTTGTCAAATTTTTAACCAATTAATTAATTTTTATTTGACATTTTTCATCTTTTTGTTTAACATTACGTTGAATACGAAGACATGTAAAATAGTAACGCTATCTGAATTTCATAAAAAATTAGTCGGCTCTGGCAGATTCGAGCTAAAAGAATATATTTCAATGCTTTGGCTTCTACCCTCTTTCTATATGCCTTATGACCCTGAATAAAGTAGATGTTTTTCTAGCTTAGCAGATGGCAATTTTTATTTTAGCTAATTTCTGAAAAACGAACGTCGTTGTAGTGGTGCAGCTGGTAACGTAAGTTCGTGTTATGTCATCAGATGAGTCGACTTTGAAGAACTTACGCTACCAGGGGAACTGCTAAAATCACGTAGATTGTTTGAACTTTTGTCCCCTTGTGTCCGACTGACGGCACGTTGGCCTCGACGCAGCCCTCGGATGGCAGAGAGGAAATAAAGAAATGAAATCCAGCGTTGAATTGCGTGTACAACGGAGCGGGAAGGCAGGAAATTGAAAATTATGAAAAATGAAAACGCGTTTTGATGAAATTTGATTTATTCGCGAGGGCGAACGAAATGACAATATTCAGTCATATCTAGAAAAAAGTTCTTGACGTAATGGGACTTCTTATTTGCTTAAAAAAGCGTGTCTAATTAATTTTACGATCGATACTTTGCCAAAAAGACAGTCAATCAAAAATTAGTGATACTAAAACTTTTGCGAGCAATTTGAAGCATTTTTTTAAATAGTTCAGACCTTTTTTCGTTTGCCTGGACAAGAGTTGCAATTTTTTTAAATTTAACTGCGAGAGTTCTCTCTGTCTTCTGACATTCGTTTCCTACTGCGTTCAATAACATGTTTGTGTAAATCTTGCCAGTTTTATTACTTTTGGGTTCAGTATTTTCGAGCATGTTATTGATGCTGTGACGATACGACGTAACTGTGCAAAAATCATGCACAATTTCGTCTTTTAGAATAATCAAATCAGAATCGGCATTCGTAAATTTCGGCTCCATTATTATTATATTTTTACATGGACCATGACTGTCGTATCCAACCATGCTTAGAACTACGCGTTTTGATGGCATTATTTCATTTTATCCACACTCTATTTCTTGTGTCTAATAGAAAAACGTTCAAAAAAACTCGGGTGTTCTTGACGCTAAGATTTGAAGTTCGTCCAAGTCACCCTCAGGTGAGTAATGGATCATTTCGCTTCACAGCTTCATCGTTAATTCCTTAATTACGATATGTCATTCATAGAATATATTTAAACTATTTATAATTGGTCTCTTCATTAATCAGCGAAGACATTACGAGTTGGGAGTTTTTTAATGTATTTCAAGCTTCCAGAAAAAATGAAAACGTTTTCAGCATTTTCGAGTAATGTGGACACGCTAGTAACATCCACCAAAAAAGGCTTCAAGGAAATCCCAACTATCCAAATTTAAATTATGGTTGTCTAAATTTTTCATTGCTTAATGAATAAGACGCATTTAATTCTAGAAATAGAACTGAAGACAGAAACCTGTTCATTTCTGGAGCTTGCTCTTTTTAAACGCACCACTTTTTCTAGAACGATTCTCAGTCAGAACTCGGGAAACTAATGAGTCTGCTAGCAAAATTTTGAGAACTTTCTGACAAAGTTGAGGATGAGACGCACGTTTTACGCAGGCCAGAAGCAAGTCTAATTGGCGTAGCTTGTTCAAACCGAAGCTCAAATGAGGAGTGTGATGACGAGTCTTAACCTGATTGGTTAAGTCGAGTTAGAAGTTCATTTTACAATATTCAGTTTTGCCCTGGACGCGAAGGACGCTCAACAAGGTTACGATGTCAATCAATGCCTGCATTCGAAGCTGGCGCGCAGTTTGAGTGGAAACTCAAATGCGAATGCCAGTGAGAGAGAGGTCTGCTGTTCTGAAAGTTCTCTGGCAGATCGAAATGGACAGAATTCTGCGTAGATATTGAGTGAGAGAATTTAAATTTGATGAAAAGACCATACGATAGGTAGACGATTGCCTTAACTTTGAAACGGTGAAATTTGATACGAAGGATAGCTGCTGAAAAAGGTTAGATGTCAGAAGTGATCCCGTTTTAAATCAGATAAAAGTGGTTGATATAATAGATTGTCGAGAGAAAATACATGAAAAATTGTGGGGAAATTAGGCCATTGAATAAAACAATGCAAGCGGTAAATTTAGCTGAACAAACAAGTTTAATCTCGTAGTCATACTTAAAAAAACAGCAGCGTTAAGAGAGGATAGAAAACACTGCAGAAAGATATAATGTGATCAAACAAACGTTTTTAGGATCATGAAGTAATTTCTGACCTAGTCATTGAGTCTACGATTTTTTCAGCTAATTTTGCATTGAATGATTAGAAAATGATTCTGAATTACTTAATGATGAAGTTGTACATTTGCTTGGATGAGAATTCCGACTCATGTTCCCTATTTCATGCTACATTATCTCATTTCAAAAATATTGAAATTATTTCCATTGTTAATAGAGGTATGCAAAAAATTCGAGCACCCTAGACAATTATTTTCAAAGTGCCAAAAAAAATTCGTTTTAGCCACTGTCTTTTTTCTTGCTGTTACTAAATGTTAATAAATATTACAATGTCTGAGTTTGTAAATTTTATTATGTACCAAATGTTACCATGAGCACAACACATTAGGGTCCATAAAAAAAAGCCATAAAAACTTTTACTTTAAAAGCAACGAAGAAATGTAAGCGGTGGCGTGAGTGGCATGTTTACTGAAGTATTTGAAAGTGCTTCATGCCATGCTCGAATTTATTACAAAATCCCGCTCTCAAAAAAGTAAGCACATTTCTTCAGAGAATGCATATTGACATCAAGTGCTGGCGTATCTTAGTATCTCATGAATCATTCGAATATTAATTTTGAGTTTCGTTGAAGAACTAAATTGATAAATATTTCACCTACAGGTAAAAATATCTCTCAGACATACATTTATACATTTAGTATTTTTCGTGTCATAGAAGTAAGAAAAAATTTAATTGTCTGAGAATTTTTCTTCTTTCAAATACTTTCCAAGAACAAATTATTTGCAGCAGCCGATTTTCGGAATGCGTTTTTCAAATCAGGAAGATGTCAGGGCTTCAAATGCCCTCGTTCTGGGTTTGCTTGCAGTAAAATGACACGGAAATTTCTAAAAATGTAAATTCATTTTGTAAGCTTAACCGTGGAGCAGTTTTGATGTTACTCGCTGTATTCTAATGGAAGTTGATAGGACATTTGGCAGAGAATGTTTAATTTCAAACACACCAGATACACACCATCTTGTACATTGGTTTTTCAAATGCCTTATAACTAACACCAGGACGCAATGACGGTTATCCCCGGTCAAGCCGGTACCCATTTCCGACACCTGGGTAGAGTGGAGAATTGTGGCTGAGTTTTCCCTCTTCCCAACGGGGAGAAACACCGGGCGGCACTGCCGGTGTTCGAACTGCCGATACCTACCCTTGAAGGGCACTTGCTCTTTAGCAACATCTTTTTAGAGTTGAAAATTAATTGAGGCAAATGACAGAATATCGTGGGGCGCTAAAAATAATTTCCTCAATATATCAATATATATAATATCTATAGAGTGAACGACTAACAACAATGAACTAAGCGCTATTCCTAATAGAAGAGGGTAGGAAAATCACTCATTTTTGATCCAATTATATTTTTTAGGACATGTCACATTTCAAGTTACTACCTACATAACTTCAAGGTTCAAGCCCAACACGAAGTTCATTTCCAAGGGAGATTACTAAATAAAAACTTCTCCTGATCTGACATTTAGATTTTGATTTGATAAAGAATGCAAGTTGAATTTTGCCTACGATGTCCACAGATAATGGCTAAGCTGTTGTTGGAACATAACTAACGTTTTTACGCTTTGACATTAGTGCAATTATTGACAATGATGAACTGATTAGATAGTCAAATTGAAAATAAATTAAATTCCGTAACCTTGTGTGATGACTGATTACGTACTTTGTAACTATAAAAAAAATTTAATCATCTTGTGATGAACTGATTAACTAGTTAATAAATGATAAATAAATTCCGCGGCCGCGTATGATGAACTGATTGAGCAGTTAATAACTAATAAAGAAATTCAATGATCGTGTGATGAACTGATTAAGTAGTTAATAGACAATCAATAAAATTCAATGACCGCCTGAGATAGGCCAGTCAGGTAAGAAGACGCAAAAACAAGCTTGCTCACTTTCTTCAATAACTTAAAAAATAAATACAGTTAACTAGTCCGTGTATTTAAAATATCTGGTAGTGAACATGAAGGAGGGACGCTCCAGTGATAATTGCTGTAAATCTATAGTCAGAAGAACAGAACTTAAAAGTTCCTTTGTCGTCAACGGAAATGTTATGCATTCGAGAGCAATGTGAGCGTAATGTACTCTGGCTGCACTTTTCTACCACAAGCAGAGGGACATGTTTATCTTCTGCTCAATATGTACACCACAACCTCAAACAAATTGATTATACTATAATATACAGAATCTGAGCTTAACACAATATGTACAGACTACCTTCTCCTACCTGCTTATCATAAATTTCTACACTAAGCCTTCATATTTCTTTGTGCACAAAAAGAGGATAGTTTTTGTTATTGTGAAAAACAGATTTCAGACTACATATAGGAACGCTCTCGTGACATGAATGTGGATTCGAATATGCCTGATGGATTTGTTAACCCAGAATTCCTCTTAGAAATGAGTGAACACGAATGAGGCATCCTTGAAAATGTCTAGGCACCCTTGAGGCACACCAGAAGAGCTCTGTTTGGCTGTACCAACTGCCTTCATGACTGCTAAAGTGGAGGGCAAACAATCAATGGATTGATTTACTGCGTTGGTAATCAGAAACATTTCGGACAAAATGAGATATTTCAGAGTTGGGAGTTCGATTATTGTGCCGGAATATTCTGATGGTGAGTAAAAATTTTTTCACGTGAGAGAATAAAATTATTTTATATTTCAATTGTTGAATGACAGCTTTTGTTGATTGTCGTTTAACTTTTTTTACGGGAGAGAAAAAGAATTTTTTTCTTCAGTTCATGGAAACTATAAATTAGCGGTTATATATTCCTGACAAATTTTCATACTTGATTTTACAATTGCTCATGGTCCAAAGAAGAGGAAGTGAGTGCTCAGCATATACAGGATGGGCCCTTAAGTAAGGTACTTTTATAAAACAATTATAGCTGTAAAAATGAAATTGGTAAGTAGATTTTGTTAATTCAGAATGATAGAAGAAATTTCAGAGTTTAATGAAAATTTAAAAATGAAACAATAAAATACGTTTAACTATGGAACACAATATCTTTTAAATGACCTCCATTATTAGTCAAACATTGGCGTGCTCTTTCAACGCTGCTGTTCGCAACTTTTTTAATGTCTCTGGTGAAATGTTGTTGATATCATGAATGATGTTTAGTTTTCAATTGCTGTAAAGTATCAGGCACTTCGATGTAAACATTTCCTTCAAGTCCACCGGAGAAAGAAATCAGGAGCACTTAGATCTGGTGATCCAGGAGGCCACGGTATATCACCAAAATGAGAAATTATTCTGTTTGGAAAAATGCTTTTCACATTTGCATTGTTCAATCACAATATGTTGTGATAATCGGTAGACTTGATACGCTGGTAGAAAACTTTGAAATCTCCTCATTCACTTTGAATTCACCAACTCTCTTAACCATTTGTAGTTTTGTAGCGATAATTGTTTGAAAAAGGCACGTTACTCATGGGCCGCCGTGTATAGCCTCTTCTCTACTAAATCCCATTGAACTAAGAAATGCGTTTTCTGGCGCTAAAAGCACACAATGACTGATTTATTAGAACCAGCTGTTTGGGTCTCAGAGTGTGAGCTCAAATTTTCGCTCAACTTCGAAAAGGTTTTTGAATGCGTCAAGTCAGCGAACAGTCACAAAATTTTTTTTTTCTGGTTGGCTTCATATTGTGGGTGGAGATCCCATCTTTAAAATTTACTAGAGCGCTGAAAATAACGTGTTGTTATGTCGCATCTAAAACTGCGAGAGAATTTTTCTTTATTTTGCTACATTTTGAAAACATTTCGATAAGCCATTACGAAAATGTTAGAGGACGGATTTTAACTTTCCTTCTGGTGCATCTACTATATTGGCTGCCCTGGTATTGTTTGCCCAATGGGCGGCTAAAATCATAGAAGTTTCGGCGAAACAGATAGACTGGAGAATTAGTATTAATGCGTCTCCCCTCAAAATGTCAAATGGAATAAGTGAGGTGCGTAAATTTTATAAATCATTTTGTGACAACGTTGTGACAAGCTTGCCTTCATTGTGTGAACTCAATGTCACCGTAAAAAAATTACAATTAAATCGTCCAAGGGCTCTCACGAGCGGATAACGAGATTACTCGGCGCAACAACACTGCATCACGTGACGAGGTGTTGGCAGCAGGCGATCAGTCAACTCAGCAACCGATCATTTGCTGAGGAAATGTAACTGTGCGAAGTTAACTGAACAGGGTTTTTTTTTTGTATTTACATGTAGTTTATATTTTTAGTTGTTGCCGGAAATTTTTTAACGTCCTTCATAGATTACTTCTTTTTCCGCTTTCTGCACGCCTTGCAGCGGTTAATAGGAAGGCTTTTTCACCATTTCAAACTGTAGAGGGCAAAAATGTTGACCGCATGAGTTTTTCATGAGCCAACTTTTCCGTCTGAGTGGTCACTTATTTCAAAAATCAGGTTCACAACCAAAAGCGTGAGTGAGAAAAGCATTGCTCTTTATCTTTAGTATTTAATATCACATTATGGCAAAGCAACGCAGGAAAATATTTCTACCATAAACAACTCATTTTCACAATCTAGTCAGAAAAATTGCATCCGCACTTTAACGTTTTCATTGACCATTATTGCAAAGAGAAATGCATAGATAAAGACTCTTGAGAAGAAGCTCACTTAACTTACCTAGTCTCCTAATACTCTTTCCACAACCTCACGTAGCTTCATGAGTTGATATGGACATGAGGTTCATCTTATTTGGACGCTGTTCCAGCAAGAGAGATGCCGCACTCACTGCCAAACTCTCACCCTCAGAATAAAGACAACTTTCGTGGCCAAATCCCCCGTTGTGATTGTACTCTGAGTGAAGACACTCCTGCTCGTTCATGCCCGGGTACTGCTGGAACTGCACTATGTACTGACTGCCGCAGTTAGCAGGGAACCGGCTCTCTGCGCACGTTTCTCGAATATTAGAACTGGTGACCGCGCGCATGCCGTCGTAGTGACACGGGTCTGGATCCACTTCGATTTTGGTGTCACTCCTGAGACAGGGAGAGGCAGGAGGCTTGCCTGGCTGGCTGCTTGGCTTCTGACGGCCTTTGTTGAGGTCGCCCTTGCAGGACTGCGGCGCTGACGGGCTGATCGACTCGACGATGAGGGAGAGGCAGTCCAGGCTGGAGGCCATGCTGATGTTGCCGCTTCTAGCCAGGTCGCTCCCGTACCGCGGCACTCGGCTGCCTGCCTCGCACGGGTCGCCTGAAATGCGCAAACAATTTTAGGATTTTTTCTGGATTATTGTGGTTATTCATGTACATGTTTTACAATATTCACCTGGATTATTGTAGTTATTCATGCGTCGATTTAGAATATTCATCTGGTTAGTTATTCAAACGTATATATAAGAATCGGAAGTACAGTACGTATGAAAAAGGCTTGTGTAAATTTTGTGTGTTGTAGAGAACAGCAAAAATGAAACATGATGAAATGATTGCCATCTCATGCAGTCATCAAGGAAGTTCTGCTGAGACTCTCACTCTCTTTTTCTTGCTCTCTATCTCTCACTCATACACTTTTTTTCTTGCACTCAGTCTCTCTCTCACTATCGCTGGATTAGAACAAATTAATGGTTGAATTAATGCTGATTTTCGAGTGACTGGGATCCGATTTTCGTCGATTGCTTTTAAATGAACCAAATCTGGGCCGGGTTGGAAAATAGTTCACTTTGTCGTAGCGGTGCGGCTGGACACGTAATTTTTTAAGTCGTCTTGGCTGCGTAATATGCTCGAGCACGTAGCACAGCCAAGTCCTCGTAGAACAACGTACGTCGTCAGCTGTGCCGCTGTGACGATGTCAATGTACAAACATCATGAGGTACGTGGAAGATCGACTGGACCGATATTTTATACATGGCGAGCAGGAAAAACAAGAATCATTTATATTTAGTCTATAGATTTGTTCAAGCACGTGAAAGATTTCTTGTTTTTGTTGGTAAAAAAGGCAGCCAGGATCATTTATTTTCAATCTGAGTATTTTTTCAGGAACGTGAAATGTTTTTCTCTACTGCCATTTGAAAATCTAAAACCAAACGATTTATTTTGCGTTACATTCATGGCATCCTTGATTTTAGCTCGTTATTGCCTCACTACATGAAATAAACGGCTTTAGTAACTAAAATGAGAGTTAATGTTAATTGAAAGTTAATAGGTGTTATTTTGAGCTGCAGTGACACATTTTAAAGCCCGTTGATAACATTTTGAACCGAGTCGGCGTCACTTTAAAGCGAGATAAAGTTGAATGCCAATTAATTTTTCAAATCTGCATTCGTGCAAAACACACAAGTGATTACGGTTTAATTTTCATCCGCCACAAACTGGCTTGATCTTCATGAAATCGCAACAGAAATATCCAGCAATTCCCAGAAGCTGTTCAAAATTGTAGAAGGCGTTCAAAACTGTATCATCAGAGCACATCTCCGTGCACCGCAGCTCAAATACCATCAAAGACACAACAAAACTTCTACATAGAAAACTTTCCACGTTTTCAGAACTTGAAGTCCAGATCGAGGTATTGAAGGAAATAACTTCAAATTCTAGTTATTTTCACTGCGCCCGAACTGGCAAAACTCCAGGTACGATCGCCAAACTCGGCCGATTTGGGCAAGCTTACAGATAGTCAAACGAATATCAGAATGAATAATTACCATCACAACTGCGAACATCGTGGAAATGTAAAAATGTATTCCCGTGAGAGCAGGAGTCGCTCTCGGGAGACTTGTTCTCTGCAATGCGTCTCCGCCTCGAAGGCAATTGGGCTCAAGTTCCGGACGCTTGAATTCAATGCACGCCAAAAAACAGTGTAAAGGATTGCTTCTTGGTCATGAGCATAGGAGAGGGTGGCTTCATTCAAGGACGTGAAATATTTGTCTTTTATTGTCCATTAAAAAGGCAGCGATGATCTTTTATTTTCAATCCCAGCATTTTCCCAAGAAAGCGAATTTTTTGGTTTTTATTGCAATTTGAAAAGCTGAAACCAAACGATGTATTTTGCATTACATTCATGGCTTCCGTGAGACTTAAACAGACTGCGGATTGGCCGTCGAAAAGTCCTGATCTCAAGCCTGTGGTTTTTTCCTATGAATTTATTTACCTCCTGCTAACTTGGACAAACTAGAAAGTCAATGAACTCAAGGTTAATCCCATGACAATTGAACGACACATGAGAAAATTTTTTAAAAATCTCTTCAACTGAACTGAGGTTATTTTTTTCAAAAAGCCATGTAGCGAATGGATTTTGTGGAAGGGGAGTGCATTCAACGAACTACTTTGTTGAAATTGCTTAATTAATTCTTGCTTGACCATCTTGAGATTCAATGTTCTATGACAGGGAACTGCCAGCAAAAATATTGAGCTCTCATATCGAGTAAAAAAAATATTCAATTTTATTTCCATTGCACATCAATGAACCAACTCGCAATGAACTTGTTTACTGCTAAAATTAGAAGGCACATTCCAGCATTGAAGTACGTTCTCATGCAGTTAACGGTAATTTTCCGAGACCCGTTCCAAGGCCAATGCCTAAGTTATACTCAGTTATTACACAAATTTCAATAGATATTTTGTTGTTAATACTCTTTGCCCATCAGAGTTATTGAAAGCGCCAAAATCATCTTTGTAGCTCTTTTCTTTAGTCCACTGGTTTGTTATTTACACACATGAATGTTTCATTATTATCATCACTATTTGCCTTTCACAGTTTTTAAAATCGTGTAAATTTCCATCATTATTGTAGCTCTTTTCATTAGTTCCATTTTAGATTACTCTGATATCCATTATTGTAGCGCTTTTCATTAGTTCTAAACTACACTGTATCCTGCAAATCCGGTCCAATTTTGGACGAACTCTTCACGCTGTTTTAGGAACGCTATCATCGCGTGAATTTAGATGAGGACTCACCCAGCGGCAGCGAGTAGACGGCGGCGTCCGAGCCTGCGGAGAGCTTCTGGTCAGCAGCACCGGAGCAGTCCTGAAACATGAAAACGTTTTACACAAACGAGAAAAATGCCACGTTCTTGTGTTGTCTCTAAGTCCCGTGCTGTCAAACACCAGTCACGCACAGGCACCAACGCAACACATTTGCAAAATGTCGCAAGGACACACACAGCTGAGGCTGGCAACGGTGAAGGAGAATATAATGCGTCATAACTCATCGTGTTTCTTCAAAAATTTTCTTTCGAATTTAGTATAAATGCCCCACATACAAGCTAAAAAGGGCGTTACAATTCTAAAAATCCTACCTGCACAGAAATCACGAAAAAAGCTTTAGAGGTTAGCACATGCTCTTTAGCACGTTCGATAGAGTGTTTTCCTGTACGGAATAGACACATAATTTAATTCCATCCTTGGGCTCATTTAAGTGCAGTCCAATAGAAATGATCAACGTAACATGTCTCCTGGTATCCTAAATACGATCTATTGCCCCTTCAGGGATGAATCCTGGTATCCTAAATACGATCTAATGCCTCTTCAGGGATGAATCCTGGTATCCTAAGTACGATCTAATGCCTCTTCAATGATGAATCCTGGTATCCTAAATACAATCAAATGCCTCTTTAGTGATGATTCCAGGTATCCTAAATTCGATCAAATGCCTCTTCAGGGATGAATCCAGGTATCCTAAATACAATCAAATGCCTCTTTAGGGATGAATCCTGGTATCCTAAATTCGATCTAATGCCTCTTCGGGGATGAAGGAAAGCTCATAGAGCGAAGCCCGGAGGCTTCAAAGACGCTGCTTTGGTGACCATCGGAAATCAATGGCGGATACTCCGAGAAAATCAGAGGAGGAGATGCCGGCGCATGATGCGCGCAACACGCCGCTGGACGTCTTCAACAAAGGCCTTAATGAGGAGAGAAACTTGGCTCGAGTTCCCCAAAGTTGCACCGCCGCAACTTTCTGCGGCCGTGCGGAGGCCTAGCGTGCGGTGGCAGGCCAGCGATGGCTACAATATGCGATACGCGAGACCTAGTAAATGCACTTAGGAAATAAGCTGCGTGCTTGTCTTTAATAATGAACTACGTAGTGTACACTACCCGTCAAAAATGACGGGATTTGATGTTCTCTTCAGACAAATTTTCCAGATGCGGATGCCCAACATATATATCCATCCCAATAGTACCCGCCATTAAAATATTCTTGTGCTTGTGCACTGGTGAAACTCGTATCACAGATACGGTCATTGAGCGTCCTTGTGAGCGTCACAGAGGGACGGAAGTAGCGGACACCAAACAAACATGTAAATATAAACAAGTACACCACAAGTATTATTAGGCAAGATACTTAGCGTATGGATGTAAGATACATAGCATGTGGACCTAAGAAAATACGATTCAAGTATTTAGTTTGCGCAGGAAAAACGGAATTTATACACGTGAAGTTTTCAAGAGCACACAGTGCGTAGATAAAGCCTATGAAACCTACAGCTTACATGCGTATCGTCCACAGAGCTACTTGGTGCGTAGAACAGGACACAAAGGAAAGTATACTTATCTGAACCTTTGGATTACAATAAAGCACAACATGGCATTACCGCAACAAAAACAATGGCGGAAGAACACCAAAGAGTCGAGTATTGAAGCGAACAAAAGAACAGAATTATGACTGCATGGCCCATCTTCCTCACACGGTGACAATGACATTGCACTCGCAGCCACAGCGGCAGATTTTCTGGCTTTTGAACATAGATGGTCTGAGAATGAACTTATTTTCTAGTTCCTAAACATAGATGGTCTGAGAATGAACTTATTTTCTAGTTCTTAAACATAGATGGTCTGAGAATTAACTTATTTTCTAGTTCCTAAACATTGGTCTCAGAATAAACTTATTTTCTAGTTCCTAAACATAGATGGTCTGAGAATGAACTTATTTTCTAGTTCTTAAACATAGATGGTCTGAGAATAAACTTATTTTCTAGTTCCTAAACATAGATGGTATGAGAATAAACTTATTTTCTAGTTCCTAAACATTGGTCTCAGAATAAACTTATTTTTAGCAACATGGATCGGGTACGTTACGTGTGTTAATTTTCAGGAAGTTAGACGTGTGAAAGTTTGGTGAAAACACGTTTCCTGATAATTCAGGTCACAACAGGTGAGTGAAGACAGCGTTGCGTTTACGTGCGTAGTTTTGGTTGTCCTATTTTTGTTCCTTGTTTACCAATAATTGCCATGAAATGTACTTTAAAAGAATTTGTGTTTTTTCATTAAATTTAGTTGAAAAAATTTCGCCGCTGTGCAAAGTGAAATTAAGTCAATAAAACCAGTGAGTAATTGCAATTAAATGAGTTCATTCAATAGAGTGAAGCATGACGCTCCGGAACTGCATGTTACAGAAGACAATTTACTTGGTGCACTTCTCCGTATTGTGCTTCATTTTGTTTTTGATCCTCTCTATTTTCTACAAAATAGAGTGAAACAGAAGGCAATGAAATTCAAAGTTCGAGGGAGGCGCTTAAAAAATGAACAGTTTATTGAAATTTAAAAATGAAAGAAGCAATCTCTTTCCCTAGATAGCAATTGATTCTGTTCCTAATAATTTGATTAATTATATGCACCAAATAATACACATTTCGGCAAGAATTCAGGCAGAGTCAAGCATTAAATTACTTTTTTCTGTCAATTTAAAAACTTACCATTCATTTCATATATGTATAACAAAAAAAAGTATTGACCAAACCGCGTCAAAAAGAAGTCTGACAAGAATAAATGTGTGTCCTTGCAAGAAAAATTCAGTGGGGTGCTCTATATGCTATATTGACTTGAGAAGATTCAAATAGAAAAAATGGCTTCGGCAAATGTGGACGATAGCCCCGTAAGGGAACAAGCTTCCGACAAGAAAGACGAGGAACTGAAACAGAATATTTCATATATAATAATGATGTGAACAAATACGATTTTTCTCTTACGCTCAGTCTAACTTTTTTGCCAACTGCATGCATTTTTTTCGCCGCATGAGCGATTTAAGCTTAGGTGGGGAAGGACATGCATGCAGGCGGCGAAAACGTTAGACTGGGAAGGAGGACTTTCGACTTATATTTCAGGTGCGAAATTTTCATGCATTTCACATTATCGTAATGGTATATCTGACAGTTAAAGATCAGCTGTCGATTTAACTATTCAATGTCATGTTTAATCTATCCAAAATTATCGTTAGCACTTAATGAAATTGAATAATCAGTATCTGATCCCTCTGTGAGTTGCTGTGTGCTGAATTTTTTATAAGAAACGCACCAACTCAATATTTTTGACCATAAAAATTGCCGACAGGGTAGCCTAATCGACATGGTGACTTTTACTGCCAGCTGCACTGCTTCAACAACGCAAAATGTTCAAAAATTGGACTTGAAGGATGAATTGGATGAAGCATCTAAGGTGCAGAATTGGATGAAGCATCTAAGGTGCAGAATTGGATGAAGTATCTAAGGTGCAGAATTGGATGACGCATCTAAGGTGCAGAATTGGATGAAGCATCTAAGGTGCAGAATTGGATGAAGCATCTAAGGGGCAGAATTGGATGAAGCATCTAAGGTGCAGAATTGGATGAAGCATCTAAGGTGCAGAACTGGATGACGCATCTAAGGTGCAGAATTGGATGAAGCATCTAAGGGGCAGAATTGGATGAAGCATCTAAGGTGCAGAATTGGATGAAGCATCTAAGGTGCAGAATTGGATGACGCATCTAAGGTGCAGAACAACCGAATAGGAACAAAGACGTAATGGGCTGCCGGAACGGAATTCCTCGTCAAAAACCTCTGCCAGTGCACAAAAAGGATGAACGAACTTAGAACACAACGAAACTGTGTTGAGAAGATGAGGAGAGATATATTTCACGGTAGTTAATTCAATGGGTTGAAAATGATCGCGGGTGCTGGAGGTGACGATGAAAATACAGCTAGGGAAGTGTGAGCAAAATTTGGAAGGACGGCAACATGTGAATGTATAACTCAGCATATACCAATACAATGAAGCCGCATCAAAGCCAAAAACATTCTAAATCTAATTATAATGCAAATAAATATATGTTAAGATGCGTGATGGACTGAAATAAACAAGAATCTGAATACATGCAATGCACGACACAACGATATTAACGAATGGAGAAGGAAATATAAACAAAAGAGTAACCAAACATAAGATAAGTAAACAAACATTAGCTATGCTGCGTGCAGAACTGTAATGCACAGGAATCTGAATACATGACAAAACAACGAAAGATAAAGGAGACGCCAGAAACAGCACACGACAGCCGGTAACAGAGAGAGAGCTCCTAAGAGGAAACGTCAAATAAAGAGGAATCTAAGAGAGAGATCCCAAGAGGGGAATAAAGCATGTATTAAATAAAGATGAATCCATATACATGCACGACAAAACAAAGAAAGAATCAGGATAAGGCAGAAACAGCACACACAACTGCCGACAACAGCGAGGGCGCAGGCAACAGTTCAGAGAAGCCATTCCGGAAATCTGCTCAGCAATCCAGGCTCTCGCACTTCCGGCGCCGGGGCGTGCGGGTGAGCGTGGGAGGGAAGTTTCACCCTCGGTTCCCCTCAACCGAGGTTCTACAACCGGTTCTCCAACTCGGTTCTCCAGCCGAGGGGAAGTTGGAGAACCGGGGAAGTTCCCCTCGGTTGGTGAGGGGAACGAGAGGTGGGAGATGCGCAAGATACCGGCCAACTTCGAAGATTAACTGCTGGGAATTTCTGCCCTTACCTATTCTTTTCAGAGATGGATGGGAATTGTCTTCGCCTACTATCTTTGTCTTCGTCTTATCTAACACAGCTGAAATGAAATTTTGGTTTTTCTCTCTCATCAAACGTAGCTGATATTAAATTTTGTCTTCGTTTCCTTTCATAGAACGTTAAAGAGAATTTCTGTTTTCTTTGAGAACGCGATAATTAATTTCGTCTCTAATTTATCTTCAAAAAACAGTGAGAGAAATCTCTGACATTGTGTTTCTTTTGAATTAATGCAAACATAAATTTTTGTCGTTACCTACCTCTCGAAAGACCAAATGTTTTGTTTATTATGAGTCATTCATACGTTGAATTTCAGCATAATGAATAAAAATGTCATAATTTTTAAATCGGTGAGTAATTATAAAATCTCTTAAACTTATTGCGCGGCCACAATCATGGTTGTACAGTCAGCCATCGCGTTTGTTGGTCTAGTAATGTATCACTGGAGGGATACTGGCATGACTTATTTCGGTCATCACCTTATTTATATTCGACACAACTATTATCAAAAAGTTACAAAATTCACGGAAAGAACAGGGGTAAGTTGGTCTTCAACAATGTGTAAAACATTGCTTAAAGAGCAGGCAAACTTTCATTAAACATTTAATTTTGCATTTAATCCCTTGGGTCGTGCTTAAATGCGTACATGGAAAGCGGGCAGCAAAAGTTTTTCATGGAACTAACAGCTTTT
The DNA here is from genome assembly GCA_014220935.1 of Platorchestia sp. MABIK. Lineage (NCBI taxonomy): Eukaryota > Metazoa > Arthropoda > Malacostraca > Amphipoda > Talitridae > Platorchestia > Platorchestia sp. MABIK. Next base: position 174,922 of record JACJUY010000207.1, on the reverse strand, counting down.
AAATGCTACTTACATAGAAAGCGCTATGATAAAAATAGCAGAGAAAATAATCCCTACGTATTTTCCCTCTCCCAAAATAAGAGAATAGCTCTTGGAGTTTTCGATCGTTAAGGATTTGTAGAATTATTGCAATTTTTTGTTTTCTCCATTGATTTTTATACGTATTATGCATGGGAATGTATTTCAGCGTTATTTCCACCGCATTTTGGAATTCATTTCATCGATATTTGTTCAATATTGTGAAACGCATTGCATAATTACTGCACTACATTGCAAAATGCATTTCCCCATTATTTGCAGTCCACTATTATTAGCAATATACTCAGGTTTAGACTGCATTGTTCATTTCTCTTTCTTTTCATTGGTACTTTGTCATCAATTCTGCTCCATGGCATGTCACTTCGAAACCACAAGTTTCCCATAGACGCTGCAGCTGCTGTACGTAGCGCTGTTGTTCAAATGAAGCTGAAGTCCTTTGTATTCTGACAGTCTCGGTCGGACTAAACGATGTACCGGTACGAACTGAAGGGTGTACCGGCACAACGTAGAGTGGATACCGGCACGAGCTAAACGATATACCGGTACGAACTGAAGGGTGTACCGGCACAACGTAGAGTGGATACCGGCACGAGCTAAACGATATACCGGTACGAACTGAAGGGTGTACCGGCACAACGTAGAGTGGATACCGGCACGAGCTAAACGATAAACCGGTACGAACTGAAGGGTGTACCGGCACAACGTAGAGTGGATACCGGCACGAGCTAAACGATATATCGGTACGAACTGAAGGGTGTACCGGCACAACGTAGAGTGGATACCGGCACAGGCTAGACGATGAACCGGTACGAGGTGTAAGGGATACCAGAACAAAAATAAAGCCACGTACCGGCAATGTAAACTTCCATGAAGAACTGTATGAATACTTCAGAGTCGGCTTTCGCAAAGCAGTCTGGTGAAACTTCTAAGAAGAAGGTGCCGATGGCGTGTGTTATATCTTAGAATATCAGCTTCGTAGTTGCGCTGCCAATGAGGTGTATGCTTGTGTTAACTAGCTCGTTAAAAAATTGTTGATCTTAAACGTGTACTAAATTATATACACACACCTTGATAGATGTCCCCAGCTTAGCCTTAACATTTCTTGTCACCTATTTTGCTTGATCCCACATTAAAAACGGAGTCAAGATGCTCCACACGGAACATTAGAATCTGTTCCTAAAAATTTGATAAATTACATGTGCTAAATTAAACACATTCCGGCAAGAATTCAAGCAGGCACACGCAGTGAATTATTTTCTCGTGTCAATTTAAAAATTTAATGACCTACATATTTGTAAGACAAGATGAATTATTGACGAAATGATTTTTCAACACTAGAGTGCCCCGTTGGTGCATAGCTAAGTAGAACGTACTTGTGAGAGGTACAAATCGAGTGATGACTCAATCATGCTTTTTAAATTTATTAGTATTATAATATGATTAAAGTCGAAAATTCCTCGAGCCATGTGCGATGTTATATATGGTTTATTACAATAAAATGGAAAATGAATTACAGTTACAATTACTATGAAGGCGGAAATACGCACGCATGGAGCAAATGACTACTGGAATAAAAATAGAATATAACGCATTTGTAGAGCACTGATACAATTACCATGAAGCAGCATAAAAAATGTAAAATAGTCAACTTCCTCTTGGAGGTTTGAATTTTTATTTTTCGCCCGTCATTTGATGTGTTGAAATTCCAAGCTAACTATTTGCCACATTTTCTCAATTTCGCTCAGCGTAAATAGAAAGACATTCAAATTTTTGTGTCTTCAAACATGCCGCAGGCAATTCGTAAACGTAGGTTAAATGATCAGCTCATATCCCAGAAATCTCAAAGTATCGCCTGTGCATTAGAATAAACTAGGCAAAATTTTCGTTATTGATCAAACTATTTAGTCACAGAAATTTTAAGTGCCAGCGTAGTTCAAATAAATATTACCACACGCAACGCTTGGTTATCATCGGTTGAAAATTCATGTTACGTCTAACAAACAAAATAAAAATTGTTTGTAGAATGTGTTTCAAAATTGGCTCACATCTTCGGCCGCAATGATAGCAAAATATTTAAGCAGCCCTCACGCCGTAATCGACTGTAAAAGACGGAGGTGTTTGTCGCTCGAGACACACTCAAGCGTCCCGTTTTTATGACCCGTTTGAGTGTAGCAGATCGGTCCCCAACATCGGCCGGACCACACCAGCCTTACTCAGTTTCGCCCATGTTTACAAACACGGCCGCTAGAGATGCACCGAACTACTCCTCCTCTCGCGCCTTTGACGTATTTCTCGAGACCACCGAGCAATGAAGAAACGTCATATCGGGTTCTAAGTGCTGAAGTTTCAACATTCTGTTTTCAGCGTTCGGTTTCCAGCATTTGGTCTTTAATCGCTAAAGTTTCAGCATTCAGTTTTCAGCATTCGGTTTTTAAGTACTAAAGTTTCAACATTCAGTAGATTTTTTCAACACTGAATTAAGTTTCGAACATCAAAAAAAGTGTTATTCATAATCAAACGTTGGGATTTACTTGAGTAGTTGGAACTATTCGATGATGAAAATTGAAAATGAAGGCTTTTTGAAATTTGGTATCACATATACGAGCCGCAAATATAAAGCAACCATTGGCTGCGAAAGTGTTCCTGAGCAATTGAGATTCAGCGCGCGAAGCCCACCGTCGTCGAGGTGATGGAGAATCTTCAATGAGAATCTTACGTTGTTTTGATGTGAGAACGCTGTTAGAACGCAGTTAAAATTCTCGCAGAGACGTAAATAGGAGCACATTTTTGAGGTACTTGATGTGCGTGCCTTTTGTTCAGGTGAATGTTGCGCTGCTGAAATGGAGGAAACGAGTTAAGAAAGCATTTGAAGAAAGCTTCCCATAATTGCTCAAATCAAGTAAAACATGTTTTTCAAAATGCATGCTTTTGGTTGATTGACATTTGGTCGGCTGTTTTCGAGTAGACAAAACAAAAATGGAATATAAATGAATGTCTGTAGAAATCCAGTTTGAGAATCCTTAACAAGGGAAAATAAATATCAAAAAAGATTCTATTGTGAGAAATAAGTGGCAAAAAAAAACAACAAACGCTAAAAGTGAATGGCAATAAATTTGTAAATCCGTTTAAAAAGAACAGAAGTTAATATACGTGTAGTACATAAGCAATGTGTTGCGTCGTTATTTCATTCTAGGACGCAGTAAAGTAGATATAACTACAGCTCGACCTTTTAGCTGAATATGTTTCTTTTGACTTCGTTGGAAAATAATGCATGTATGTATGTATGTATAATTAGCTAGCCCTCTTGTGGATCAAACGTGTGTCTAGAAGATAAAAATGTTTTGTATGAATCGACACAACATTAAGTACATGGAATCCATGGAAAATGTGTCCAAGGATTCTAAATGTGAATATCATGTATTTATGATTCCTCGCAACTAGTTAATTGTGGTTTATTTTTTAGCGTTTATCGATTCAAGATGAAGTTAAAACGAACAGGACAGAATAACGTTGTATAACATGCTTGAATCAGTGGGCGTGTTTTTCATGGGCACCGCGCAAAATAAAGTATGTTGGTTGAGCAAATAGCTCTTTTTGCGTCCTAGCGTCGCATTTGTAGTGTGAGAGTGTTCGAAAGCTTTACATCACTCTCTGACAACGGCTGAAGCAAACTCATTGGAAAGCTTGGGCTAAGTTTAATTTTATTTCTCTGTATCCTGCAAAAAACAATGCCGAAGCGAATTTGCAAAGATGTCCTCTATTTTCGTCTTCAATTGATAGAATGTTATTGGAGGAATAAGAAGTAACGCAACGCATGTTTTGAGGAGAAACTCCATTCAACTGAGTAATGTTGGAGACTACGGCCCTCCATAGGCAACATTAGGCAGCTATGCTGAATTAAATTAGTTTCAATTAATTCCTAATTCAATCGTTAGTTTATTTTCAACTAATTTCTAATTCATTCCTTAGTTCCTATATTCAATTAGTTTTTAATTAATTCGTTAGTTCCTATTTTCCATTAGTTTCTAATTCATTCCTTAGTTCCTATTTTCAATTAGCTCCTAATTCATTCGTTAATTCCTATTTTCAATTCGAATTATTAGATTTTTAGGTTTATGGAATATTTCATGCAGGCTAGTTAAACATTTTGAAATTTAAAAATAAGTTTAAAGCTATTTTTTATTGGAATACATACCGTTAAAGAGCTATCGACTGAGATCCAAGAGACATCTTCTGACATGACGTTCAAGCAGATCATGACCATTTTGCCTAACCTTGTGTCACGTTGATTGACTTGTCATTTAATCCGTCTGATATCAAGTGCCGGAAAACCATCCAGCTCGCATGATTTGAATTAAATTTGAAATGTTAATTAGGCTTTGCTTTTTTGTGTGAGAAAATGCATTAATTACTTAGCCTGACGGGCCTTAAGTGAGAAAATAAATAAAAATTCAGGCAGGAAATATGGTCAGCTGGGGGGAGTGATCAAACCTGTGGTGGGTGCCTCACAACCGCGTTCTTCTTGCTGGTCATGACTGACTCGAATGCAAGGTTTCTTTTTGGTAACACAAAGTCCCTTTCTACTTGATTTCTGTCTCAAACACATTTATATTCACGTTATTGATTTATTTGGTAAGTATTCTAATAGATTATTTAAGAGTTTTTATGGTTACATTAATAATCCTCCAAAATGCATAGTATTTCTTTTAAAGTCGTTCTCTATCCACTTAACTTCGTCAACCGCTTTTGTATCCAATTCTGGCGAGCTATAGCGTATTTTACACATTCTTGGATTATAATTAAAATGACCATTTTTTCAAAAATATTATTGAGCTCTAAGGAATGCCTCAAGACATAAATGCGAAACCAATAGTTTTCACGTAGACGTTTCGAACTAAAATTTTGCGTTGCCGGGCAACACTAATATTCCCCTCTGGCAGATATCTTACTCTCATCACGAGATTATATACTGTGTACATATTCCTTATTTACAGAAGTGCCTCTCACAAAAGTACCCCTCAGAAAAGTACCCCTCACCACAGCAGCTTTGCTAGCAGGTCCGAACACGCGCGTCATTAATGTACTGTGTATGCATTGTCAAAATCTTATCGCATAGAAGATAACGGATTTTTTTGTGATTTTCTCTCAAACATTTTTGCTCAGACGTGTGACATGGGTATTACGATATCCATGTCTAAGTAATAACTAAGGATTAATGTTTAGATTTTTTAAAATCAATGCATTAAACATTTCACGCTTCAACTTTATTGGAAATAAACAATTTTTCTTTTTCTTTTTAACGCCTTCTAAATCAGGTGCCGCATCATCAGCACGTCAGCCTCACCATTATTATCTTAGATAACAATGTTATCTTATGAGAAAAAATTGAAAAATGAGTAATACTGTTGGAAACTAATATATATTCATAGCATCTAATGGCCGTACATGAAGTTAGTATCCTTGTGAACGTGTCATGTTTTTTCTTAAAAAAGTTGCACTTATTATTGTGCCTTTTTTCGATTTAGTATATGTTCCTCAAGATCAAATATGTTATTTTTTGTTTTAATTGTTCTACTCAGAGGAGAATTTAGCAAAAGTACAGCGCGTCATTTAATTTGATCAAGGGAAGATCGTTGGTAGATTATTTTTTGGACGGATGGAAAAGCATAGGTTGTAGTTGGTTTTTTGCTCACAGCTTCACGGTTGCCTTCAATAAATAGATTTAATTTACTCTAACTTATTAATTTGAATAGTTGTTTTAATTCAATCACTCTAATTCTGATATCAATAATCCCTTTAACAGTTATAAATCCATAGCAATTTAAAACGCGTAGGCGTAGCATGTATACGGCCACTGCGGTGAAGGGGAGATCGATATTTCGCGCGGGTAATTATTTTCTGACACATCTGGCAAGATCGCCTTGAAATCGGAGACACCGAGACTAATTTTAGTGAACTCTTATGGTGAGTTATTTGGAATTTTCTCATAAATATGACATCAAAGATTTCAGGTATCCGCCTAATGAGAAATGAAATCAGATTTGAAAAAATCGTCTCGTTGGGGGCGGCTTCAGTACTGCGGCGCAGTGAAAAAAATTTTAATCAAGCACATACGAACAGTTTTTTTTTTGCATTCAATTAAAACGACAATTAACACAAGTACTTCTACGACGTTATTCATAAAACATAATATTTCGTGCCCTAAGTTAAGAGCAGTTTTACAGTCTAATGAGAACCTCTTGTAAAGTTTTAGTAAAAACGAGAGCTGGTTTTTTTTGCAGCTACGATTTTCTTCAAATTTGTTCTCCGGTTCCACTTCTGCTCGCCGTTTTAGGAGTACAAACTAGAGCTTATTTTCAGTATAAAACACGTTGATTTTTGCAGACTTGAGCTTTTTTAAAACAGTCATGATCTTGATTTCAGCAAACATTGGGTTCTTTACAGACTTCCCCTTTTTCACAAACCTCAGCGTTTCTTACAGAACGAAGCTTCATTTTTACTAACCGCAGCTCAAGTTTTACAAACGTCAGTTCATCTATTATAGGGCTGAGCTGTATTTTTACAAGCCTAATGTTGAGTTTTTACAATTCGTCCCAGTGGACTCCTGCCGAGTGATCGTTACGAAACTTTTATTGCTCAGAGGACTAATCAACTGCACGCTGGATGAAAAGCACAACTTTTTTGCCAAAGTACTTTAGAAACTCGATTGCGTTTCCATAAATATTTTCTGAAGCACTTCCGCTTGTTGTCGACAGATCAAAGTTTCATTTTTTCACTCAGTGTAAGGCCTAAGACTTAAAAACAGCAGAAATAGATTAAAAAAAACTCTTTTTAGACAAGCTGTGCCAATTAACTTCATGAATTACCCTTTTTTTATTCAGAACTTATTCGTGCTGAAAATCTCCGAATAAAGCAATTACTTAAGTCCTGTGAGATGCGTTGGGGGGTCGCTGCTGGGCATATTTCATGGGGTAAAAGTTCGTGTTTTTGGAATAAATAGTAAATGTTTTTTAAATAAGTGGAGAAAATAGTCTTGGTAAATTAGTAGTAAATATTTTATAAATAAGTGGAAAAAATAAATAGTCTTAGTAAATAGATGGTAAATACGAAATAAATGGTAAAGTCTTCTCGATGTTTCAAAAATAGAGCAGTAAAATATAAAGGAGTGAACTTCGCGGGAATTTGACCTGCGCAATGAAAGGATACATGCAGGAATATTTGAGTCAGCAGGCGCATAGTTGTGACTATTCTTTTGAATACAACACGTCGGATGAGCCGGGTCTTGATAGCAGGCATAGCTGTTTAGTTTCAATCATGAAACAGCTTTTCACTAAAAAGAGCATAACGGTTTATTATATTTTCATCTAGCATAATCCTCGCCAAATTTATTTTTCACTGCCTTCAAATTACAGCCAGAATATCAAACACGCAAGGACCGGTTTTCTAAAATTCCTTGGCTAGTATTCCTAAATGCTATTATCGGGAACCGACGATCTAAAATTCTTGCACTAGTAATCGCAAATATTATTATCAAGAATCGGCTATCCAAAATTACCGGACTAGTTTCCCCAAACATTATAACATGGAACCAACTCCCCAAAACTCCCAGACTAGTACTTCCAAACATTATAATAAGAAACCAACTACCCAAAACTCGCAGACTAGTACTTCCACATCTTACTCCTCCACTGCTGTATGCAAGGAACAGTTCAAGCCCGCACCACACACCGAAGTAAGCCGGTCGACTCCCCCACCTCCGCTCCGCTCGCACCGCAGTCACTGAGGTCGGAAGTTGCGGTGGCGCGGCGTGAGAGCTCGCAGCGGCTCTGCCATTGTTGCGAGGGTTACCCTCCGGTGCCCATGCATTGGGCAGCATTATTGTTTCATTTCTGACAGACGCATTTCAACACAAGTTCCTCCCCACCGCGCCCGGTTTCCAACTCGTGATGGAAAGAATTCTTCATCAAAGATGGGGTTCAGACGCTGGCTTGAGGTTGTGCGTTGGTACAATGAAATTGCAGCGTTACGTACTGACAGCTTTCGTGTAATGATTGGTATAGTGAGGTTGAATTATGATTACTGGAGTTACCGGTATTGAATGACGTTTTGACCCATAAATATCTCTAAAGTTAATTATTACACGCACAGGTTTATCATTAAAAACGAAAATGTCATTCCTATACGAAAAAGGATATTCTCAACAAAAACAGAAATTTTCCTAATGTCGTCGTAATAGCGGGAAATATGAGTACAATTATCTGTCGAGTTATCTAAAAATGAAGATATGAAGCTTGATTGAAATCATCGATAAGCTAAAACACAATCCAACAACAACACTTTAGAGAATCCAACAACAACACTTCAGAGAATCCAACATCAACACTTTAGAGAATCCAACAACAACACTTTAGAGAATCCAACAACAACACTTTAGAGAATCCAACAACAACACTTTAGAGAATCCAACAACAACACTTCAGAGAATCCAACAACAACACTTTAGAGAATCCAACAACAACACTTTAGAGAATCCAACAACAAAACTTTAGAAAATCCAACAACAACACTTTAGAGAATCCAACAACAACACTTCAGAGAATCCAACAACAACACTTTAGAGAATCCAACAACAACACTTTAGAGAATCCAACAACAAAACTTTAGAGAATCCAACAACAACACTTTAGAGAATCCAACAACAACACTTTAGAGAATCCAACAACAACACTTCAGAGAATCCAACATCAACACTTTAGATAATCTAACAACAACACTTTAGAGAATCCAACAACAACACTTTAGAGAATCCAACAACAACACTTTAGAGAATCCAACAACAACACTAGAGAATCCAAACGCATCCTAACTTTTCAATTTCTTTTCGCCACCATGATTAACAACAACACATCGACCAACATATACTTAGACAAGTAGAATACTAATACGAGAAGTAAATACAAAAGATTTCAGGTTACATTGCAAAATCATATTCACCGAATGAAGATTAATTCAAAAGTTTACGTCACAAACTTACTTTACTTCTAAGTCGATATGAGGCTGAAGATAGATTTTCTATGCAAGAACTGACAATGTTTTAGCACACTTCTATGCACGGCCCATTGCTATTTACATGAAGTACGTCAAACCTACATCAAAGCGATAAAATCTCGCGAGGTAGCAGAATTATGAACAAGGGTTCCTATGAAATAAACAGTTCTGGACCACAACGCAAGAAAGACGAAAATAGATTAAAATCTCGAGCATTGCGGTAAGTCCCAAACGAACCTAATACTTGTGGTAACCGAAGCAAAACTTTGCTCAGACAACCAGCGCGGAATGAGAGCGCGTGCTGATAGTGAGGCCTGATACACCGATCTGATCGCCTGCGATGTGGAGCACGTAACGTTAATATTCATAATGTGGAGCAAGAAACATCAATGTTCATAATGTTAAGCAAAAAATAATAATATTCATAATCGTGCAGAATTTGATGTCATCGGAGCGAGGCAGCAAGCCTGCCTTCAAACGCGCCTCCCACTTAGCTCGCTGATGCATCAAGACAACTTTTTCAAGGCAGATTGATGTCATATCCAGTCGGACAGATATGACAAACTTTATCAAGTGCAGTGACTGCCGCTGAAGTAATTACAGATGAAATAAATCAGAGGTAATTGTAAAAAATTTGTAGAGATGTTTCGCTAGCGCGGCGACTGTGAGCGTCACTTACGCATCTGTTGTTCATCAGAAGTGCATCTGTAGACGGCCGGCGCTTCTCGTAATAACACCTCTATGCTTCAAATGCACAAATGTCCTCCTATATTCAGCGCAGACTCTAATGAGAACTTTATTGTCGGGCAAAAAACCTGAAAGGCAACCTTCACGTGTAGTATTTAAATGCGTCCCCCCAAAATAAAAGAGCGCGTGCAAAAAAAGCGAGCATAGAATGTAGTAGGTACGTCACTTCAGAAAGCTCTGAGCAAGAGCGTGAGGTATAATGGGGAGCTCAGCAAGAAAATAGCAACGGTTTACCCCGTGACCCACATAATATTCGGGGTTGTGAAATGCGGGATGCACACAAAACCCTGCATTTAAGAGGTGAAAGTAGCTCAGAAACTACCAGTTACGTTTTTTAATTGAAAACTTAGAGAATTTAAATTAAACATCTAATGAATAAGCATTCCCGGTGTTCATGCCCAGAGCGTCGATATTGGTTTAAATGATGCCTGAATATCAGATCACTTGAATTATATTCATCCACAGGGTGAGCTCTGGATTTAAGCCAGTACTTGCCAGTACTAGCACAGTTTGCTCACGCAGGTACTACCAACATGAACACGTCATTCTGACAGAACTGTTCGAAGCTCACAACGTGCACTGAAAGTAGGAAAAAATAGCAGTGAAGTATCGGACGCAGAGCATGCTTAAATTCTCAGCTAATCTATCGGAATACAAAGATTTCTAAATAAGCAATGATTTACCATACTTGTCAGGTTTCAATTACACTTGGTATGTGTTCCCGTTCACACCTGCAAAACCAGGCCACAAGAAAGTTACTGTAAACACTCTTATTCAACTAAGGCACCTGGTCGTCAATGTTTGTTACTGTTGTGTTGTGTGCTGTTGTGTTGTGTGCTGTTGTGTTGTGTGCTGTTGTGTTGTGTGCTGTTGTGTTGTGTGCTGTTGTGTTGTGTGCTGTTGTGTTGTGTGCTGTTGTGTTGTGTGCTGTTGTGTTGTGTGCTGTTTATCCAGCAGAAAATATTAAATTATAATTTTGCACGTGCTTAAACAACATTCTAATTTTACGAGTGCCCATGGAAAATTTTAATTTCAAAAGCGTCTATGTAAAATTTTAGTTTTTCGAGTTCTTATTTAAAATCATAACTTACAAGTGCTCGTGTAAAATTCTAATATCACGAGTGCTTATGTGAAATCTTTCATGCATTCTTAAATTATTATCCCAACAGTATATCACTTGTATGATATCGTAGCTGTTTATCGTGCTGCTCAATTCTTGAAAGTTGGGATACTTCTTTAAAAATGTGACTCTTAAAACAATCTATACAGCGTAAAGTTAAATTTGTCTTGGATATACGTTTGCATGGAACAAATTTGTATACTAGCGTGGAACTACTGTACAGAACCCTGTGAAGTTCCTCCGCAGAATTAATTTCCTTTTCATTAATGTAATTTACGATCTTATTATGAAACTTTGCATAAAAAACAATCCTCTTGTCTATAAATAAGAAAATTCTTCCCCTAATTGCTCCGTGGAACACGAGAGACGGGGGCGAAGTTTTAATATAAGAAGACAAAGCTGCCCACACACGCAGAAAAAGCCCCGAGCTGTGTGGCTGCCACGAAGAAAATCTTTCTCCCATGTTGATTCACAGGAAAAATAAATGGACAATTACAGCATTATTTACAAAACTGACAAAAACGCTCGCTCCCTGCCAATAATACGACGGGCTATCAGTTACATTTGTGAGTAGAATGGTTCTGAGTTCTCAGGTGCTGTGATCGTGGCTGTCGTAGTAAATCTCAGGAGTGTGATGAAGTGCGGAAATGACTCCGAGGTTGCCTGGGTCTTCAACACTGAAAAATGCGATTTTATATTCCCCTAACGTTATTTTTAACCGATAATTGAAATCAGCGTTGATCTTAACTGTTGCGAGAGTACGGTATTTTCGTGGCATCGTCGCGAGTTGAGAGCTCGAATCAAACCTTCCAATATCAACAGTGAGCCAAGAAATGAATGTATTCGATACTTCAATTGACAGTTATTCTCTTTTCACTCACACAGCATATTATTTTCTCGGCAAATTGCGCGACTTTCTGGAATATTTCACATTTTAACAGCAAATTGGATTGGAAAAAAAACGAGTATGTCATCGCGAGCACCTTAAATGCAAATTTAGATGACTCTTGGTGTCTACTGCCTACGTTTTAGAAGAGTTGGTTGCGTTTTCAAGATTATGATCACATTCAGTTTTAGACAGAGAAACATTAATTATTCGATAACATGAAGAAGATGCCTTTGTCCAAAGACGCAAGCTAACAGAATCGTATTTAATGAATTCACATGATCACCTACCAACAAAGTACGTTCAAGTATGGTCATACAAGAAAGTTGCTATTAGTGTGATCATCTCCGACTTGACATACGATCAATTTGAAGCATATCAAAAAGAATCAAAATGCAGATGTGTGTGAGGAGTGAGAGAGAAAGAGACACAGCGCCGTGGGTCTATATTAAGGGTCAGGTCAGGTCCTAAAGTTGTCGTTGCGACCTCTTTACGACCCCCTTAATTGGGAGCGACTTTACAATGTCGTAAAATAACTCGGGTCATACCTGATGTAGAGGTGAAGCTCAATAATGAGATCCCCCCCATAAATAAATGGAAAGCTTTCTCTACAATTCAATCACACAGCGAGGTTTGCTGCCGTTGAAGTGACGGGAGATCGAGAAAATGTTCGAAGTTTCATCGTAACTCGGGACTTCCGTACCTCATAGAAGTGTGTAGATGCTGGACATGACAGTCACACAATGTATAGAAACTGTACAACATCACAAAGCATATCACGATTTGGCCAGGTGTACAAATGACGATTGGAAGAGAACCCCTTCAGCCAATGGTTGTTGAAAAGCTTCCCGGAGACTGTATGTGGCATTTTTCTGATCTGAAATGTGAATTGAAATTTTTCTGAGTTAAATTGAATAATTTTTCGCACCTGAAATTGAGTGTTGGAATCTGAATTTGCTTCCTTTATTAACAGTCTAAGGTATCTAAATTTGTTCTATGTTTAAAGCCTCGCCCGATTTAGAAACGTGTGGCCTTTTGACTCGTGATGGCCGCTGATGCAGCCGTCGCCCTGCAAAGTTCGCCCTTCGCTGAATAAAACATTCGGCCGCCACGATGATGCATTTCCGTGAGAACTTTCAGCTTAGAAATTGCTATTAAAATCTTAAATTCTCTGTTTATATTCGCAGATTTGCCGTTGATGATGAGTGGAGGCCCGAAACGTTCATTTTAGTATTGACCACAAACAATTTTAACAATGTGGAGTTCTTTGGTATTAGCCCTTAACTTTTTATTGAAATTGGACTAGAAATCCAATTGTTTTTAATGTAAATTGCTCAATAACTCAACTTTAAGACCATAGCGAGAATCGAACTTGACAGCCAGACATGGAAATTCGATAAACAAAGCACTGTTAAATTTGCTGACAAATTATCAAACATAACACATCGTCGTCAAGACATAGTTTGACAAGATGAGTTCATCTAATTGGACTTCTATACGCTACGCGCTAGAACGCGTAGCGTCTCCAAGTCGACTTAGAAGACCTTCCGCTGCCACCTGCAGCGCTGCGGTGACGTAAAATTTTTCGGTGCTCCGGACCTCACACGCAGCCTCCTGCACCGCCCCGCCCCCACGCGCTGTGTGGTGCACGTGGTGCACGTAGGTCGAGGTTGGATGCACGTGGTGCATGTGGTGCACGTGAGAACGTAGGTCGAAGTAGGTGCACCGTCTGTACGTGCGGTCACGTCCGCAACAAGACGTCGTCATGACGCACGCCGACGGAGGTACGTCAGGCAGAGGACGTCTGCAGCACACCCGTAATGTGGCAGATGCGTCATAAAAAGTCATACGTGGGGCGTGTATTGCGTGTGGCTTCTGACGGCAGCATGTCGTGAAGCGTGTGATGTTTATCGCGTGCGTGACAATATTGCTGCAGCTCGAGATCATGTCGACGGGACAAAAAAAGTGTACAAGGTGTAGAAAAAAGTAGCGATTGCGCCCATAGACTCAACGTATGTGGGTACTTGAGAGTGATTTTGGTTTTTATGATTTTGGCAGCGCGGTGCACGGAAAAGATTGCTTCAGGTTGAATGTTTTCAATTTCTTCTAATCTGGTGATGAACAATCTAAGATTGGTGTAAATGAGTACGCGCGCTGTACCGAGCTAAAATGAGATTTCAAATTGCGGTGAAATTGCGGCAAAAAAAGGGGGAACTGAAACTCGTTGTCTCCTGAATATTATTTTTACTTTTTTTGAAGAACGATTACTCCCGCTTCATGGAAACTCTTAATGCTCGGAGTAACTTGAGATTGTGAAAAACAGCACCCAAAATTGGAACAAAAATTAATTTACTTGTGATATGGATATTTTATTTCCCAAGCTTTCTCCGCTTCCCCAGGCTTCGTTCTTTCTTCACGTGCGTTCTTTCTTCCAAGCGGTCAATTGAGCTTGCCCTGAGCGCTGCACTGGATCTAATTAAGCGCTAACGGTTACATCACGAGTGGTGCCCACGACAGCCGCGTCTCGTGGCATAATTCACCCCATGTGCGGACAGCCACTCCAAGTTCGTACTTCTTTAGCCTTCCGTCAGTCCGACTGTCGCCCCACAAAGCGGTAGTAAGCCTTCCGTGATTTATTTCTTCAATTAATAGTTCCCATTCATCTTGCCTATTTCTGACGATTTCTCGGGGAAAGCGAAAGCAAGTATCAGGATTCTCAGGTCTGCATTTTTTGTGACCTCTTCGAGACGAGCAGGAGTGCAGATGATGCATCGCCTTCTGAAGAAACTTTGTGCGCTGAAACATGTGCGGTTCGTCATGCTTTAATCGCTGACGCATCCCTGAATACATGACAAAATTGAGCCTCAAACTTTCCGACACAAATTTGTTTTCAGATTAATTCGTCTCAATGTGTAACTGACGATGTACGTGGATTTTTTTTGGGTGTTGGGATCAAAGATCTTGCGAACAAATTTATCATAAAAAGATTGGTGTGACAGGTTAAGGAATTTTTTCCTGCCCCGGCCATCAGGCAATTTGCTCGATTGTATTTCATTACTTACGAACCGACAAGCTTGACTCGAAGTTTGATCTATACAACATTTATTAGAGATGAAGTAATTTGAGGGACTTTTTGCCTCCAATTAGGAGGTTTTAGTAGAATAAAAGTGTTGATATTAGGGTTGAAAACAGCTTGTGGAACTGAACGCGGAGTGAAACCACGTTTTTAGTGACAACTTATTGGGATGTATTTGATGTACTCGTACATGAACTTCCAAGAGAAAGGATGCCGTCGTATATTATGCAATTTTGTAATTACTCATGAGTCATTATACAATGTACAAATCTGTAGCTCCCACTGAATATCCTTCGTTCAAAATTCCTAAATAATTCCAACTTTCAAAAACTGAAATCCAATAAGGGTCGGATTTCACAAGATAACAAGGATATTCAAGAAATATAATATACTACTGTTTGTTTTCAGACATGAGTTGAATAACTTTGATCAAAAAGTGTCTATTCTATGATATTGCTGGTCTCTTCCAGAAACATTTCAGTTAAATTTTCAGAGCAGTAAAGGAAATGTTTCTATGTCCTACAAGACCTTCTCTCGGGACGACATCGAGTCACCAGGTCAGTGAGTGATGTCATACTCATGACGTCACGTCAGGGTCACACTCATGACGTAACGTCAGGGTCACACTCATGACGTCACGTCAGGGTCATACTCATGACGTCACGACAGGGTCACACTCATGACGTCACGTCAGGGTCACACTCATGACGTCACGTCAGGGTCACACTCATGACGTCACGTCAGGGTCACACTCATGACGTCACGTCAGGGTCACACTCATGACGTCACGTCAGGGTCATACTCATGACGTCACGACAGGGTCACACTCATGACGTCACGTCAGGGTCAGAGTTTCTAGCTCGGTTCATTTCATTTTAGCAGAGACTACAAACTCGCAGGAAGGAAAAGAAACAAAGAATTAGGAACCGCTAAGAATCTCATCACTCGCTCACAGTTTTCAGGGCTGACTGACTATCATCACAGTACAAAAAATGTCACAAGTATTTTGGATCGAAAGGACTCTTACGAGAGTTTCAAGGTTATCACTCATACTGCATCACTCATACTGCATCACTCATACTGCATCACTCATACGGCATCTCCGAACAACGACGCTTCTAAAATTCTAAGATACACTCACTTACAGCACCTCTAAAAGGTGCATATGAAATTCTGACGCAAACTTCTGACGCTTTCACAAATTGTCACTCCGAATTTTGCGTCCTACTTTCACACGGTGCGCCAAAAGCGCCATTTCAAATAACAAGTATTTCCATATTTGTTTGGATGCTTTTGTTTAGAGACTCGCAGAAGATGAGTGGAGTGAGCGCAAATAAAAGCAGCAGAAGCGTCACAATTCGCTCAGAACTACGCATGCGCGCGGCAGAGTGATGCCGCTGCGGTATGATGCTCAGGCGACGGAGCCTTGAGTAAATATTCTCGCGCTTTCGTTGGATGCCTGAGAACGTGAAGCTTTATTTATGGATCTCAAGAAACAATCGAATCCAATCGTGCACAAATGGCAGATTTATTGAGCTTTTCTATTCCCACTCCCTTGGGGAGAAAAAATTGGCGCTGATCTGAGGAGATGAATGTTGTTGGGTGCTGCTTTCGGCCAGAATAAATGAGCCCTTAGCTCCTGAGCTGCGCCTCTACATGCTTTCGACATCAAGTCAATATGCATTTGGAATCCACTTCAATGGTGGCGCAACTAAAGTTAGAGGGAAGGTTTTTCTGAAGTAGGAACAATAATGAAATGTCGTTAACGGGGTAGCTACATTAAATTTATAATTCCTATAAATGTTTCTAATAGTTTGAAATGCGTGAATGCCTTCGCACTGTATTCGGTTTTTCGTGTTATTTACTTTTACGATACAGAATACTGTTAGCTTTAACAACGAGATTATAATGGCGTATTGTAGAACGAGGGAGTAACTGAGAGTTCAAAAACTGAGAAGATAAAGTCGCACAACGAGCAGTTACCGTTCTGCTAATGTTCGTTACTTCGTCTGCTGAGTTAAGAGTATTGCACAGTTTGGTTATAAAAAATCAATTTAAATCGCTAATTAAAACCGGTTGAATAACGTGTACCATATATACCAAGCGAAAGTAAAAACTAGAAGCAAGCTCGACGTAATCTTTGGTCTCAGTTTTTTTGTCGTTATTAGACGAGTTTCAGAGTGCTAAAGACTCTGCAAATAAGGCACGCAACGCTTTTGATTACCTTATTTTATGGGCAAGTTAAGGTCTTCACGAGTCACTTTTGCGCAAAGAGGATGGTAAATTTAACGAAACGATTCCAGAAAAACTAGAATTAATTTGCGAAATTATAACCTCTTATCATAAATATTGCTTCTTTTCAGACTATATTCATAAAATCATCATAAACACGCATGATGAGGTTTGCACTGTTGTTTTAATAAAACAATCATAGCATTTTATTCCTGCGTGGCATTTTTTTTAGTTCACAATGAGGCGGCCAGATTGTCGAGTGACGATGCCATTCCTGAGGCAAATGTAAGCTTTGCAGCGCCAGCGTCGCCCGCAGTTCGAACGGACAAAAAACACGCGCGTCTCTAAGGGATCATTAAAGGTAACATAAAAGTGCAACAAGGTTTTCAAGTTGGAAAAAACCTTCTTTCACACTCCATAGTTTGTTTTGCCTAGCATGATGCACACGCTTTATCGGTCAATAAATGTCCGCCGTGGCATGATTGGGAGCCAGCGTAACTGGCCAGGAGGTTGCGCTCCTCCGATAAATTGCAGCCCAGACATTTCAGTGAATTTACAAATCTGACTCGGTGCATGAGCTCAGCTTTTATTACGACAGAGTATAAACTTTGAAGCAACTTTCATCTGACCAATTCCTGCTCTGAAAACTGCCTGGTGGACGAAATAAAGCAACGTGAACAGGGCGGGTCTGTGTGACAAATTTTAAATTCTCTCGCATACTTTTAAATCGCGTTTTGCTCTCGTTATTCATGCGGGTCTGGGAATTTTTATTAAACTTGATATACATCACGTGGAACTCGGGGTATTTATTTCCCGAGTTCATTTTTTTATTTTCCGAGTTTTGTAGTGTCGTAGAAAACTTTGAGCGCTCGTAGACAAGCAAGTTCACGTGGAAATGACCTGGTTAACTATGTAGAATTCACATTAGTAAAAAATGTCTCGGTGATTTCCTTGAATTAGTTTTTCTTCGATTCATTGAGCTCACATCGAGCACATCGCAGGTTTTATCTGGCAGATGCAAATGCGGATAATTTCTCAAGCAAAAATATAAAACACTTCACGTTGCTATTCCCTTGCGTGAATTCCGATGTTCTCCGTCGGAGTACAACATTGGCTTGGGAAACAATAAAATATCGAACTGATTTTCCTTTCAAAAATGACATGCGGGTTTGAAAATTTATTGAAATGAAGACATGTTATTTTTCTGATCTTTTCATTGAGGAGGAGGCAAACAAGTGACGCATTAGTGCACTTCATCGCCGAGTTGCGTGAGGGTAGAAAATAATTAATTAATAAATAATTACCTGAATAGACCCTACATTTCAGTGAAACCAAAGTTAAAAACTACCAAAATCACGAATAAAACACGTGAAAATGTAGTTAAAACATGTGTATTACCGTTCAAAAATAATTTTCATGGTTCATGTTTTTGACATCTAGCATTCCTCACTCGCTGTCTGGAGTGATCGAATCGAAGCTAAATATGTCCTTGTGAAGACAGCACTTCACCTTGGGTGAAGTCTGACGATGCTGAGGAAATTGTAACTGAAATTTTCAGTGAACTGATTGCTGACGTCAGCACTTTCTAAGCTTACGGGGCTCTAAAAGATGGACAAAAAATATTACTGTGAACGTATTTTATTCAGAATAAAATTCCGGTTAATATGTTCGAGTTCTCTTAGTATGCGGCCAATAAGTTACATGCTCATTTCACCAATTCGTAGTTCAATATTGAAATGAACTTTCGTTTGACAAGGCCCGCTAGAAATGAAGGCAGCCCCGCAAATCCCCGGATGGTTCTTTTCATTTTTCATTTGGGAAATGAATCATCAGTTGCGGGCCAGGGCTTCGCTAATTAAAATGCAGATTTGTTCACATTAATTAGTGAGGCGAGGCCTGTGACTTTATTAAAAATTTGATGAAGTTCACGGGGTTAAAAACTGAAAAAATAAATTAAATAGAAGCCAAGCCCAAGACAGCGCGTGCGTTGGAGTTCTTCGGGCTGCCCAAGTGGCAAAATCTTGACGATGAATTTGTCGCTGTATATTTGATAATTTGTTGCTGTATATATGATAATTTGTTACTGTATCTATGATAATTTGTGGCTGTTTTTTTGGTAATTTAGGCAATTTTCAGCTCATATCAAACATTATATTGATCGGGAATACTTTAATAATACATTAATACTTAATACTGCTACTAAAGTATGTAAAATACATACCAGCCACTAATTAGTACTTGTATTAGTACTAATCAGTAATAAGTACTAGCATTAGCACTAGCACTATAATTAGTTCTGGCATTAGTACTAGAAATAACTTGTTATTATGTTAATACTTCATCCCTTCATTAACTTTTATTCATTACGTGCTTCTTAACTTAAAGTGCATTGTGCACCAATAGAACAATGCCTTCAACATTGTGCACCAATAGAACAATGCCTTCAACATTGTGCACCAATAGAACAATGCCTTCAACATTGTGCACCAATAGAACAATGCCTTCAACATTGTGCACCAATAGAACAATGCCTTCCACTTTTGCTGCAAATAGAGGTGAGGATTTCATGAGAGGCAGTCAACTACGAATAGTCAAATACCAGAAAGTCTACTACCAATAGTCAACTACCATTAGTCAACTACCTCTAGTCAACTAGTTCTAGTCAACTACCTCTAGTCAACTACCTCTAGTCAACTACCATACAGTCAACTACCACACAGCCAACTACCACTAGTCAACTACCTCTAGCCAACTACCATACTGTCAACTACCACACAGTCAACTACCACTAGTCAACAACCTCTAGTCAACTACCATACTGTTAACTACCACACAGTCAACTAACACTAGTCAACAACCTCTAGTCAACTACCTCTAGTCAACTACCTCTAGTCAACTACCACAGTCAACTACCACTAATCAACTACCTTTAGTCAACTACCATACAGTCAAGTACCACTACAGTAGGCTTTGAGCCCTTGAGGCATGATTTAATACTCGTTTCCTTCGCACCAAAATACTGTAATATCATTTTCACTAAATTTTTCAAAATTTTGATAACTCTTGGGTTGAAAGTAGATCTGGATATTTTTAGTGACCATTAAAACGCGTCGACATTAAACAGCTGCAAACAATTCCTTAAGATAATCAAAACGTTTTCGGGCTATTCTTGATTAAATAAATCTCGTAGGGCATCTGTCAAGCATCAATTACATTGCAAATGCTTCAGAATTATTCACTGCATAGCTGGCAACGGTCCAAGTTAAAAACACGGGATCATTTTGATTTTTTTAAAAAGTACCGGAATGCTCACATTATCATCTCGCATGATAGATGTACAACAACCGAAAATTTTTTGAAATGCTTAATTACTTCGTTGACTTCAGAGAGATTAAGAAAAAACACCCTTTCGGCAGGATGGAATTTTGAATGAGAGCTGGAAGAACGCGAGGAAAAACCTAGATTGTCTTCAGTCGCGTGGTGATCACTTACACCTTACGTGGATGTCATCAGCTACTTAGGGGCGCACAACACAAGCTGCGCAGAGTCCCAATTCTGCTACGATCTGAGAAACGACACTGAAAAGAGACAATTATATCGAGAAAACATAAATGAATTTTACTCAAATAAAACTTTGCATTCAAATTGGTAAAGCTCTGCGTTTGAATTAATCGAGTTTAAGGTGCTTGAAGCAGGTAGCTGCTGCGCTCCACGAGAAGCTCGCTTAATGACTATTTTTGTCAGATAGATCTGCAGCAGAACTAATTTCTTTCGCTTTCCATGTAAATTCAAGCTAAAGAAACCTCGAAAAATCTATTTAAGGATTGTCCAGCACAGGCGCAGTCTACAATGTAGATGCGATGTGAGGCCTAACATACGACACTGTCGCATGAACGTGGTCATTACACGTGACAAGTCTGCACCATCTCAGACCACACAACGGAACTTCTCAGCAACTTCTGCGTCAGAGCTCAAAGTTCAGATGAGTTTCATGTGTATTTTGAGCGATTTTATGTTTTGCTTAATGTTCCATTTACTCTTATGATGGGGGTACTAAGCCCAGTTTTATTACTAAGCTGAATTCGAAATAATAACTGTAGTGAATCACATGAGTACGAGATACTCTTTAAACGATCGTTTTTTGCGAAATTAAATGCAGCTGACTTTTGAAAGCTCAAATCTTCGCTAACGATGCTTTGCCTTACTCTTTTTAATTATTTATC
The DNA here is from genome assembly GCA_014220935.1 of Platorchestia sp. MABIK. Classification (NCBI taxonomy): domain Eukaryota; kingdom Metazoa; phylum Arthropoda; class Malacostraca; order Amphipoda; family Talitridae; genus Platorchestia; species Platorchestia sp. MABIK. The sequence goes on along the minus strand of JACJUY010000207.1, from coordinate 153,551 downwards.
ATTGTTAGTACTGATTAAAATTGAGAATGAAAAAGGACGATAATGTCAAGTTTATTTTTGTTCAATTTGACTTAAATTAATACGAATGAATGACCTCAAAATTCATTATTTTATGGAGGAGGCAACGACGCTGGTCTTGTCACGGTGAGCTGTTACGGACACCATCAGCTATTACGGTCTTTGTTAGCTGCTACGATTACGGTTAGCTGTTACGGACACCATCAGTTATTACGGCCTTTGTTAGCTATTACGGTGACGGTCAGCTGTGCGGGCACGGATAGGAGACGCGTTCCCTCCATTCAGACAACGGAAAAACTGAAAATTAATAATACTCATCAGTAAAAACACATGCATTATAATTCAGTCTCACACTTAGTCAGCAAAGAATAAGGACATCACCGGATTAACGCTCAAAAAAAGTCCATTAAACTGACGCTTTAATTTTTCCTTCATTTTATTTGCTAAGAACCTCGCTGAAAAAATCTTTGAAAAATCCCTAGTTTCTTCTGCCGCACAGAGGTGAAGCGTGAGATGATAAGTACTTCACTTCTAACTGGATTTGCGACCGGCTGCAGTCAACATCTTTTGCCGTGTGGCTGCGGCAGATGCCGACTTCATTCCAAAAAGTTTTCGCGTGGTTATCTAGAGAGAAATCAGTTCCTTTGGTGAACTTTGGGGCATTAGGGCTAATACACACATTATTAACATTGGTAGATAAATTCATTTCGAGAACATTTGGTATTTTATCTAATTCGAGCAAAATGATACGCATATTTCTTTTTTAAAATAGCAGAAATTTTTCCAGGTGTTTTGTTTTTTCGAACAAAATGAAATACATTTACTAGGTCACCTGCTTCAGCAAATGGGAAGTTTCTCAGCAGATCAGCTAAGATTGCGCAAGGTTTAGTCATGTTCTTTGATTACTTCAATTTAAACTATCAGTCAGCGTCTGACTGTTGTTTCCAAAAAATAATCTGTCTCTCTTCCCTTCCGGCTATTGATGATAGGGCATAGTCCGATATGAAGAGCTATTCTTATGAACCTAAATATTTATATTTAGCTTGAAATTTAGCTTGATGAAAACACAGTAATACAGTATAAGGTTCATGAAAAAAGTAAGGGCAATACTAAAATTTTCAAATATATAACAAGATACTTAAAATATAAATATTTAAAATTTTACATATCATAGATGTACGTATATACATGTAGCCTGAACACGAAAATTCGTAAAGTGTAATACCAGTAAAGTGCGGTCCAACGAAGGTGGTAAAACTTTTAACGGCTTTGTTTTGTTGCGGTTTGACTGTCCGTCAAGTTCATTTGACCGTTTTCAATGTTGCCTTGAGTCTTCATTTTGCGATTTATATTGCTTAATTATTGCGATTAATATTGCTTAATTATTGCGATTTATGTTGCTTAATTATCAGTCGAGCACCATGAAGGAGGTTTGAAACGATTCCGGGAAAAACAGGTCATGCAAACAAACATTCTAAAGCAAATTCTGATTTGGACTTCACTGGAGGCTGTTGGAGTTTACCCAAGAAAAGCTGGGCAGTTCTGAAGAGCCGGCGCTGAAGTTCCACAGCAATTGAACTTGCCGAGGATTTGAGAAAGAGTAACAAACACACCTGAAAATTGCTTCGACCTTCCAAAAGCTTGTGTTGATCAAAAGTTCTTCAGAGGAATGTTGCCAAACAAAAATAAAGGATTGAAACTTTTGCCGACTACGATTGCGAGATCAAAACGGTTTTGCGAAGAATTTTGGATTCGTGAGCAAGTGGCTGAGGGGAAAAATCCTGTTGCTTGTAAAGTGCTCGCTTGTGTTAAATTCTGCGGTATTTGTGAATGTAGTGAAAATTAGTCGCTCACGGGAAAGTATTTGAGCAAGTTACAATCCCAATTGCGCCAATAAAATATACACTTTGGGTACAACATGCTTCTCATGCGAACGTTTTTCACAAAATTAAATGCAACGACTTATTTGAAACTCAAGTGTCGATGAGTAGCGATAAGCTAATTTTGCAAATGAATGAAATAAAATAACATTGAATAAAACCCCATTGCTAAAAATGCAAAAGAAGATACGTAAAGATTCATGTCTTGTAAAAAACAAATTCCTCAGAGATCAGAGAACTGAGATATACATTGCAGAATAATTGTAAAAAACATCCGAAGCGGGGAGTTTCTTTGAGGAAAACCTGCTACATATACGACCGAGTCGCAAAATGGTCACGCCACATCAGTTCTACGGTCGCAAATCTTGAAGCGAGCTCGACGTTTGGCGTCCGAGTCTTACCAAACGCTCGAAGTTTCGGAGAACATTTACCGTCGTGGTATTCACGCTACCGATGGACTTTACGATGCAGCATCAAAAAGCAAGAGCACAAGCAATGTTCACAGGCCCCACTGTCTCTCTCGAGTCAATATATCGTCGATAAGACCCCCTCGAGAGACAAGGTCGAGCTTTCATCGATTTTGGCGTGCATAATGAGAAGGTTCCTCTCTGCATGGTGAGACGCAGACGGAGAAACGCTTTAAACATTCCCAGTCAAGTCATGAAGAAGCAAACGTTGGAAATTGCTTCAAACAGTCAATGACTTTAGCGCATAATTCATGATGTAACTTCATTTTAATTGAAAAACTTCAATTTCTTTGGGTAGAATTGAAGGGAGCTCTTGTGAACTGGATTTTCAGGTTGTATGCGTTGGAGTTTTCACAATTTTGACTTCCACATGAAATTTGTTGGTTAACTTCATTAATCTAAGGTAAAATAAAAATAAAATTTTATGAATTGTGGTTGTAGCTTGTTGAAGTTTGATTTTTCGCAGTTTTTGAATGAATTTTCGCTCACTTCTAAACACACACACACAGAGGCCGCCTAGGTACTTGTGGGTTATCTGTCACCACTTCTAATTGATGGTTTCCTTATGATGTCAAGGTTAGGTTAAGTTAGGTTAGCTCAATTGAATTATTGTTAATTTTTACAATTTTTAATTTTTGTTTTGTTTCAGGCCAAAACGATTCGCTGGGACCTTCCAAGAACTGAAGAGGAAGGTCTCAGAGATTCATTTTATATATGTAGAAAGTAGATGAATTGGATTAGAAATAAATATAAATCAACAAGGATACCTTCCCACATGAAAAATCCGATCTTACTGCCCAGAACATCAAAGCAATTTTCACCAAACAATAACATTTCTCACTTTTCCCCTAAAAACACTTTTTCCCCTCAACAAGTGGTGACAGATGACCCACAACTACCGACGCCTACATTCGCCCTAAAATGGTAGCTTTCGCTCAGGAGGTTATATAAAAGCCGCTATTAAAATAAGGCACCTAGCCCAAACTCAGTCTTTGAAATGAACAAATAAGTCTGATGGCCTATACAAAAAACGAAACCTATATGAGTAAGACCTGTCACAAAATTTCACTGGATTTATTCCAAGCTCCTGGTACACTCTTTTCGGCGGAACTGTAACCAAGTTCTAGCTAACGCACTAATTTTTTGAATTGAAAAATGCCAGCATTAATGAGTTTCAGCGGATGCCACTCAAAGCGCAATATTCTCTCCATTGCCTATGATTATTTCAACCTCAATACGCCATTCGTAGAAAATGCATGCGAATTTACTCGATTTCCGTCTTTGTACTCCAGTAACTTTTCTCCTGCCCAAGACATTTTCTTCAATAGCGTAAAGGAATCAAAAAATAAAATTATAGGATTCAAAATAGCGTCAAAGAATCATGTGTAATTTTCGTAGCCGTTAACGGTCGCGCATTTACAGTCAACAAACCTCGATGAAATTACACAAATGTATGAACAGGTCACCACCACCGATACGGTCACAACCGTCGGTGTTGCAGCAATACGGCCAGCAATACGGCCACAGGTACGGCCGCAGCTGCACGGCTGAACGGTACATCTGTGGTCGTGCAGACCACAGATGTACCGTCACACCTGCACGGTCACCGCGGTGCGGCCACAACTGTACATTGATTGCTGCTACGTTTGCTGTACAGAAAAAAGCCTCAGAAGCTCTCCATTAGACCGCGACCATCGAACAGGTATTGACGCTCCCTAGAATCGAAGGGGACAATAATTCTGCTGTTGTAAAAACGGGAGACGCAACGCAACTTGTTTTTCCCAAAAATATACAGCAGAGGTTGGTGAAGGTTTGTAAAGTGTTGTGGGAAGCTATTCTTATCTCTGCTCTAGATGAGCCCCTGTAAGTTACTGCACTCTTGTTATTAGATATTTGAAACCTTAAAGCTTGACGTTCAGATGGAACTGCACAAGTTTAAGGATATTTAAAAACCTGAATAGTTCGCGAGCTGGAACCTGTGGGACTTTGGGGCTGCCTTCACACCCAGAAGACTTTAGGAGAACTCCAATGAAAACGATATTGAAATTAACTTTGCGTAGCGGTTGCTTACATTTCAATAAAAGTTTTAAAATCATTACAGTGCTTTGTAAGTCCCATGTACTATTTGGGTTCTGTAATTCAATTAAAGTTGTCACTGCAGTTAACCTACACCGGACGACGTGAAATTAAAGAAACTCTTTTCTAGCACGCTGTCGCATCTGAGAAGCTTTCTAAGTTAGAGAGGCAGGACCTCTGATAATAATCAGCAGTGAACACCGATACTGTTGATTACAACAGACAGCTCTGACTGTTTCTGATGGTCATAATCGATAGTCGAGGCCGTTATTGTTGATTATAATTGACTGTTCTGACTACTCCTGTTAATTTTAATCGATAGTCATGACTGTTCCTGTTCATTATAATCGGCAGTCCAGACCATTACTGTTCGTTACAATCGACAGTCTTGACTCTCTGACTGAGAAAGCTTCTGCATTTTAACTTGTCTCGGGGCAGGATAGAAGTAAAAGTTAATCTGTTAACTTGACAACTATATCAGTACTTTTTTAAAGCCATAATCCTCAAATTTTCACTTAAAAATTTCAATCTTGAGAACTCAGGGGAGAAAAAACGCACTTAGAGTAGCCAACTCACCAGATGAATTTTCACTGCCGGCTGTACCGCTCTGACGATGTAAGTTGTCAAAAAACCGCGTCCCAATTCCAATGTGTTCATCGTTTCTTTAAAAATGGGTGCAAAGTAAAATAAAACATCGCATATGTTAATAAAATCAGCTTTTCAAATTTGATTACCAAATAAAAATATGGAAAAATATGAGTGCATCAAGAATTTTAGGGTTTTGTTAAATTTGACTCGGTTGTGCACACGTTCACGAATTTTTGAAAAATAATTTCTTAGTGTTTCGTAAAATTTCCCTACAGAACGGATACGGTTCGTAAAGCTTGATGTACGAAAAAAATATAATGAAATAATTTCACGTGAAATGGCAGCCAAGAAGTTGAATTGCAGGCATTCCGAAAAACCTGAGATTTTGGAAACTCAATCAATGACATGGCAACGGACCAGAGTAAAAATCGGTCGGGTATTTTGTGGAAGCAAGAAGAAGAGCAAGACACAAGAGGGGAAAGTGAAGAAAAATCTATAGCAACGGCAAGAGAAAATTAATTTAGAGAAGACATGTAATTTTCCGTTTAATGCTAATTCCCAGCATTTTCGTTCAAATTTATTCACACACTAAAGAAAGCAGTTGAATCCTTGATACCAAAAGGCGATATCTAAATCTGCATCCGCTTGCTGAGATGATCCTCGACCGACCCGAATTAATCAGAACTAATATGAAGCTTCCATTGCGCGGCTCATTAGCGAGCATGTCAAGCTGCGTGTGTCACCAATGCCCTTCAATATCATTTGCTTCTGAGAAATCTAATTTTCAAAACAAACATGCACTGAATACAGAAAGTCCCAACAAGTTGACTGCGATGGGCTACGCTGAAGTTCAGTTTTCAAATCAAATTCAAACGCAAAGTTGATGGAAATTTTATAAATACCAAACATTAACTATATATATAAATGCCATTACATGCCATTAATTTTAAAAGAGTGCCAACACTTTTTCAAACTACCCATCGTTGGATCGTATCGTAGCAGGAAAAACTCAAGCACGACCCACAGTTGGGTCTTGTCGCAGACATCGTGTTTACTTAGACCCGTGAAATGGTCATGAGTGAGGGCTTCCAGCTGCTGCTTCTTTCCTAGTGACTCAACATTACAGCTCGTAGCACACAACATTAGAACTCGTAGTACACAACATTACTGCTCGTAGTGCACAACATTACTGCTCGTAGTGCACAACATTAGGACTCGTAGTACACAACATTACTGCTCGTAGTGCACAACATTAGAACTCTTAGCACACAACATTACGGTTCGTGTCCTCACGGTAATATCGAGCAGCACGCAGGCCTACATTTACACACATCTACACACCACTGATTTGTGTCATACTAAACGTGTGATCACGTCCAGGCGTGCATACTTCGCCTCTTCTGCAAATCACAAAGCAGCTGAACAAGTTTCGTGAAAATGTGGCTTTCTTTCAAAAATTAATTTCATGAAAGTGGAGCTTAATTCTGAAGTCAAAGCAGAGCATTCAAGTGTGATAATTTAAGCGATTATTATAGTTCTACAGATAGGTGTTAATTGTACTGTCTGAGTATATCTCCTCCGTGACGCTTGTGTGCAGAACGAGGGGTTTTTTTGCGTGCGAGTAGACAGCGTTCTCATTACATCACACAGCGCAAGCGCAATGCGTTCTGGCGGCCATAAACTCGCACCTTTTAATTGTGCCTCTTGATGCTCGGGAGTTTTTATTTAGAGGGCCATTATTTCATGGACATGACGGCGGTGTGACCTTACAAATAATAGACTCGCCAAGGCCCATTATATCTTCCCTTCATGTGAACTGCCTCGCTCGATTTACGGGTCGGGTGCAGGCATCATAAGCCGCATGAGCTCGTCGGTAGTTCTTTACTCCCGCTCGCCATTTAGGCAGTGCGAATAAACTCGAGCATGAGACGTCATTATTGAATTAATGAGATGCAGGCCACCAGCAAAAAAGCAGACTACTTGCTGGCTCGCGGCGGTGTCCGACACGGCGACCATAAACCAAGCCGCCGCGATTTGTGCTGCCTTGGACGTCATATTGAGGAGACGTTTTTTCGGCCTTAAACGTCATATTGAGAAGACGTAAATTTCTTCGGTTCTTGGAGATCTATTTGATGGTTTGGCGACCTCTCGAAACTTCAGAAACTCGGCGGAGGAAGCGGCCGACTTACCGAGGCTCTCTGGGGCGCTCTGTGAGGCGCCGGCGGAGCGTGGCGGCAGAGTTGATGTGCTCGGTGCATCACGGTTTGATGCGCTTCAGGGGCGCTCTTGATGCACGTCGCATTGATTAGACGTACCAAACTTATTTTTACATTGAGCATCAAATAAAATTGGTTACTTCTAAGCGCGTTCGATGCGTTGCTCGGTGAGATATATCGCGTGTTCTCTAAGGAACTTTGGTACGTACATTTAGAGAGGAAAGCGATGCAAGATACTTTTTGTGCACAGGATGACGATGAACTTTAGTAATTCGTATTGAGGTAATCAGAACTGTAAATTGTTCAGTTTTTGTTGCCAGTATGTGATAATTACCATCGCTTCATTGTTTCTCATGGATGAATGAAATATTTTTGAACTCAAAAGGGTGGAAATGGCTGATAAAAGTTTAGTACATCCTGCCACGAATCGCTCACACAAGCGATGAATTATTCTGTTTTATTTAGGATTTTAGGCCTTCTTATAACTGTATATATTTTCACAGCGTAATGGTGGTTGATCATTGTCCGGTTCAGAATACAAAAAACCGTGATATAATTTTAGAGTTATTTCGGCAAGGAAAACGCCAATGTAAAATTAGTTGCTTGTTTGGTGTTCTCAAAATGACGTTCTCGGATGCAGTACGACAACATAAAGAGTTAGCCACGAAAGTGAACGGCCTGGACGATAAGGAAAGCTCGCCGTCGACTCGTCCAAAATCCGCAAGTTTTCCAAAAGCGAGTTGATCAAAATTCGTGGGTCTCCGTGACACCAATCGCCCATGAGACCTGAAACAATCGAGAATCTCATCGATTAGCAGCAAAAAATATCAGACTTAAGCGTCACAAACTGAAAAATGTTTATCGCCTAAAAATGTCTACGACTCCGTCGAACTCAAGCTTTGGACAGCAGGTGAGCAATGCGAACGTATCAGCTTCCCAAGAGCTGTTAAGCGAGAGCACCGTCTCAAAACGATAGGCGTTGGTCCACTGAGCTTTTCGGCTCTTCTGTATTTGCGCAAGACCGCGAAATCCACAGCCTGTCTTGGTCTGAGGAGGAATTTGTGCGAGTGGCAGAGTATCCCATGCTTCCGTTGATCAAGAAGTCAGAATCAACATAGAAGTGTACCGTCGCGACATTTTCGACTATGTCGCACTTATACGAGCTTTGCAGAATTTTGATGTGGCTGAGCGGACGGTTCAGCAGGACTTAGCTCCAGCTCACAAGGCGAAAATTTCTCAGGCTGGTGCGAGGGCCGTTTTCCAGATTCCACCGCGTCTGGAGGCATGATTGGAGTACTCGCAGGATCTCATTTCGATGGAATACTGTACATTGCGTGGCAAATTTTGGAAACCAGAGCGTTTTTTAAACTTCACGAAAACATGGAGACCCTGAAGCAATCGATGCTTCAAGACTGCTTGTTGCCTATCGCAGAATTTTGCCGCAAGTTTGAAGCTTTGTTGCGCTGTATTAAGGAAAGTAATTTTAAAACAGGCTACGTATGTTGTTACATAATTGGTACGTGTTCCATTAGTACCCAGATGTGCTTTTTTAAATTTAATTTGTTCGATAAATTTTCAAAGAAAGGTTTGTACGGGATATTTCATGTCCTCCTGTGTACCTTCCTAGCAGTACTTGATGTACTACGTTTGGCAGATTTCTATGAATACGTCTAAAAGCCTTCCTCTGGTTCGTCAGAAGCTCTCTCATGGTACATCTAGATATATCATGAAAGCGTACCACCTAGAAAAATTCAAATTCACCGAAAAATAATCTCCCTCACATTTTTTACGAAAAATTTTGTGAATTAAAAATGTTAGAAATTTTCTAATTTGTCACTATAAATTACTTGAAAATTGGAAAACGTGATTCTCATGATATATTTAGCTTGATTTACATTTAGAAAGCCCCAAAATTCAGCTTGTGGATTTTGACTTTTCCTAAAAGAATTTCATATGAAATTTAGAGATATTTATAACAATTTTTGGTCAAATAAGCAGTTTTTCCAGATGTACAACAGAGTATCGAAGTTGTCAAAAAGTTTCCTTGCTTATGGAAACATTGAATGAAAAAGTAAAAATGTATCGCAATGGCTAGGCGCATTCTCTGGATATATCTGGAAGCGTTCTCCTGGTATACCTAAATACAATCTCAGGAAACATCTCACTACGTCCAAGGCACACGAGCACCACACTTAAACAACCCTACCGAGCTGCTCTATGTAGAACATTTTACGCGGATTATCCGCTGCGCCATACCGCAATTGTGTTCTCTAGATGAACTACAGTTGCATTAGAAATTGAATTTGAAATATTGAACAAATCTTCCAGATGTGGATGCCAAACAAATATATCCTGTGATAAAAATATTCTTGTACTTATGCACTGGTGAAACACGTGTCACAGATCCGGTCATTCAGCATCCTTGTGAGCGTCACAGAGAGACGGAAGAAGCGGATACCAAACAAATATATGAGCACACCAAGGGCATTGTTAGGCAAGATGATACATTGCTGCCCGGTATGAGACAGCTGCAGTTACTGGCGACAGATACGATACGCGAGCGGCAGAAATATTCGGGAGTTTTAAGCAAGTTCTCGCCGTCATAGTTTTACGCTGTCAGTTGCGACAGTTACAACCCGTGTTCTTCACAGCCACGGATTGCAACGCTGATCGCTGATATTGAAACTTACTTGATGATATTAATTCCATCACAGCGGGTTAAGAGACACTGACGAAATGCATAAATGATGTTTACTCGGTGAAAATGATCAATGCAGTTCAAGATGTCAATCAGGCAATCGCACACAGCATTTTCTCGTGAACATCCTCAGGGAGATAACAATCAATTGCAGACATAAGCCGCAGACCTGGAGATAACAATCAATTGCAGACATAAATCGCAGACCTGGAGATAACAATCAATTGCTGACATAAGTCGCAGACCGGGAGATAACAATCAATTGCAGACATAAGTCGCAGACCGGGAGATAACAATCATTGCGGACATAAATCTCCAGTAATAAAATCAAAGGCCGACGACCGCCGGCAGGCTTTATAATTATTGCACAAACTCGATACTGCATCGACGTAAGGCGATCTTAAATCGCTAATTTAATATTGGATATTTGGCTGACGTCATGCAGTAGTGCGGGCATGGATGTGGAGATGCGAGAGCTCAATCAGGGAAACGATTACCGATATTGAGTTTTGGTTCCTGAACATTTACGAACGGAGCTCACGAGTGACGCGGGATTTTGCTTTTGTAATGAGGGGCTATCGTACTTATGAGCTCCCCTCGGCGAATGGGTTGTTGTAGTGCTAATGGGTTCACGTCATAATAATGGGCTCTCATCATGTAAATTGGCGTGCGTCGTGCTAATTTCTAACTGATAGAATGGGTTCTAGCCATACTGTCCTGTTTTCGTCATGCTAATGGGTTTTCTTCACCATCAATATGGGTTCCAGCCCAGCTCTTGGGTTATGGCCATATTAATGAGTTTACGTCTTGGTAATGGATTCTCGCCATGTTTATGAACTCTGTAAACTAATAGGTTTTCATGGTACTAATCGGTTCCCATCGTGGTCATGAATTCTCGCCGTTCTAATGGGTTGCCGATGAGCTAATGACATCTCGTTGAGTCAATGGGTTGTCAGCATGTTTTTGGGCTTCCGGCATATTAATGGGTCATCAGCATGTTAAAGGGCATTAAGCATGTTATCAGGTTTCAGCATGCTATTGGGCTTACAGTGCATTGATGGATTCTCAGCATGTTAATGGGCTTGCAGCATGCTATTGGGTCCTCAGCATGTCAATGTGCGTGTCAGGCAGGCCCCAGTATCACAAGTACACGTGCGCACATAAACACATTAACGCGTCACGCGCATATTTCCGAGAGGTGTCGAAGTGTTAACAAACGAAAGAGCTAGTAAAAGGGGCCCCTTATGCAGCCTGAGTTTATTAAAGTTTGAGAGATTTCCGCTGTTTCAATTTACTAGTGCGCTTAAAAATCTTCTTCAGCACGAGTATTAGCTCTACAATTCATTGCTCAGATGTTCTCATCAATTGTGTCTTTCAATACTAGGCTCAAAATGTTTTTCTGCCTCACATCCAAAATATACGTACAGGAATTTTAAGTCAGATGAGAGACTGGGATAGTGTGTTGTAATCCACCATTGATTCTTTATTTGAGAATCCAATCTTGATGTTTATCGATATCCTGATCCACAGCAGCGAGCTCTGGTGTGCTGTACATAATTCTGAATGAAGTGGTGAGCGCAGAACAAACATTTTTTCTGCCCACAGCTTGTGAAATTAGTTTGTTCGCTTGCTGAATAATGAAACGGAACTAATTTTCAGGTATGGAAGTATGAATAATATATCTCGCATCGTTAAGTTTTTGTGTGCATACATAGATCTTTTAATCAAGTAATCGACGCAATTTTATTATTTATTTGTTTACTCAAACACAAATAAGTTTAGCGAAATAAAGAACACTTGCATAGCATCTCATGTTCCCTGGGATTTCATGTACGTAGATAGATCTTTTAAGCAAGTAATTTTATTTGGAATTTTGTTTTCCCATGATCAGAAAAGCAACGCGAAATGAGCAAAACTTGCATAACCTGTCATGTCCCCTGGGACTTCAAAAATGCAGTGTACTTTTTCCAGAGCTGGTCACACTTGAGGCTTTCACCAGGTCCACGTGCGTCATGTGAAGCCTTATCAAGATAAGGCCTTCAATCGATACCTCTACAACCCCACCAGGCCGTAATGACCCCACGCCCCGCGGGTCCCGGGGTTGTGTGACAACTCCAACCTTGTTCTCCTCCTGTAACCTGTGTTCTTCACAACCCATGTTCTTCACAACCACGTATTGTAACGCTAATCGTTGGTATTGAAATTTAGTTGATGATATTTATCCAATCGCAGCGAAAGAAGATACGCTGACGGAATGCATAAATGATGTTTACTCGGTAAAAATGATCATTGTCGATCAAGATTGTCAAGTTGCCTTCTGTTGTTCGGTCGCAGAGACCGCAAAACTTCTCCATTATGCCTTAGTTTTCTGGAGAAGTTTGTCTTTGTCTTTGCAAAGAGCTAGTAAATGCGCTGCACTAAAATGATAGTTAATATGCAGATAATGAATATAAATAAAATAATTAAAGAATACAAAACCGCTGCACAACATTTCACTGCAATTTTGCTGCGTAATCGGAAAACGATTTTTGGCACTAAATTTTCAACTCCACCGAGAGAACGTCCTAGGAGAACTTTGAATCAAGAAGTGTGGTCCCACGCCTTCTCGCTTCCTTGCAAGCCTAACGCGTTGACTGCGTAGTACAGCAATTCATGTGCGCTACTAGGCCTAGAGCCCATTTATGTGCCGGTAAATGAGTTTAAACGCCATTTGAATTATTTCGCTACCTTCTTTTAAACCAGATTGAAATAAAAATGACAGAATATTAGCGTGCTGTTATATTTTTTACTTTTCAGATAGGAAAGGACCTTAAAACAAATGATCGGGACACCACACATGCTTCAAATTTTTGCTAAAATCTTGCAAATTTTATCTTAAGCATTTTATTTCAGCACTCTTCTTATTTATTTCCCTAATAGCACGAATAAATTAAAATATTCCTGATATCTGTGTAGAAACATAATTTGTACTGCGCTGATCCTTTACAACCACATAATAATAATACGTAAGATGTAATACAAATAAATAAAAAACTCAAAGAAGAAAGTCGCTACAGTACAAACCCCTGCCATCTATAATAATCAGCAAATTATAGTGCTTGCGAGAACCCCGCATTTACCAAAGTATTAGTTTCTTGGATTTCGTCAAGGCACAACGGGATTAAAAATAACCAAGTTTGTTTCGCCTCGTGAGAACACATTCTTCTCTCACAGCCTCAGATGTGCCATGGAATATTTAGCCCTCGTTGCGTAAAAAGTAAAATTATAACTTCGAATAAAATGCTCAAACCAACGCATTCCGACATCGAAATCTCTGGATATCAATTTATGTGTTTTTACCAGCGTGTATTTACACCCTACTTGTACACGTAAACATATACATGTACATAAAGACTTGTAACTAAATCGTTAATGCAATTGTGTCCATTTGTAATCTATGATTAAAAATTTTGCAGCTATCTACTCTTAAACGACATCAATCGACACAAAAGTTAAAATTTTGTCTCATGTACTAATTTAGGCATTATCATCTTTCTGCAAATTAGTATGCATGAGGAACTTAAAGCATTACATGCGCTTTGACTGTATGTACATTGATTTGTTCGAGGCTTCCATCAAGAAATTAGCAGCTAGATCTTATTGCGTTGTTAAGTTAACTCCTTAACGACAGCATTTTTATACTCAAGGTACGCCTACAACAACCACCATCATCAAATGGGTCCTGACATCAGGTAGTCACCAATCTCAAAATGAGGAATGAACTACCACGCTGCAGTGAACCTCAAAAGACACGTGAAGTAACAAACATTACAAGGAATTCAGAGCGTGGAGGCTAATTTCAAAAGAGGACTGCATTGTCATGTAGGACAATAAAAATAAAAAAATAAAAATTTCACTCAAAATCGGCTGTGAACCTAAAAAAATATATATTAAGGAGCAAACACAACCAGGAATACAGAATTTAGAGATTATTTTCGAAAGAGGACCGCATAGTCCTTTAAGAAAATAAGAAATTGAAAAAAATGACTTCTGTTGTTTCAAGCACAGTCGTCAACTTTGGATAGCAGAAGGGATTTTTCATTCCATTGTGAGTTAATTAAACATTGTGATCATTACAAGCACTAAATTTGATACTTTGCGACCAAAAGCCATTAACTCATCAGACAAAAATAAAGCAGGTATTTCAGCACATGAAATTAATGCATGCCTCCTCACTGCTTCAAAAAAGAGATTGGTACATATGCCTACACGCCTCATATTTTCCTGTCCTCTAAAATGTTTATAACAAAAAATGAACCAAATGTATATGAAGTCTTGTGATTCATAATCCAATAAGCTCTCCTAGTGTCTTAAAATGTGACATGTAGAAGCAATTGAGTTAATTTTTTGCAAAATTGTTTCTTGATTTGTTTTTAAGGCGCGTGTTGTAGAATGGTTTTAGTTAACTATGTTGGAGCAACCCATTTCCATTATTCGGAAATCATTTATGGAGGCATCATTTGCATTTGATATTTATACATTAGCCATCCGGTTAGCATGCTCACGTCGAGTAGCAAATTTTAAAGATTAAGTAAGTGAACCGTAGAATTTTGTTTTAAATTCCCCATTTGTCACATTCACTCATCATTCTCTCAACATCAGTAATCTTTTGAAAGCTCTCCTACTAAGGCCTCCGTTCTTCACGTTTACCCGTCCACATTTGTGACTGATGTTTACATCTAAGTCTTTTCAAACTTAGCTAATCATAATTTAGTCTTTGATTATTCATTCAAACACAAATAGGTAATGTCTCTTTTTATGGCTTGTCTACCAATTAAAGACTTGCGTGTTGAGAAAAATTAAAAATTTACTTGGTTGTCGAGCATTTTGTGTATTAATGTTTTAAGATAAACAGTTTTTCTCGAAGTCTAAATGCAACAGTAGTAGACTTTTGTTTTGAGAAAAACAAAATTCTTTTAAAACTTTTTGAGAAGGAATTGCTTTGAAATATCTACTGAAAGCTTGTGTTTCGTAGTGGTAAAAATGCATACTATACCAATATCTCACGAAGGTCGTCATGTAACTCGAAAGTTTGAAGATCCCATCACTAAGCCTGCATCTCCTAAGAATAGTGGGCGACGTATATAAAGAACAAATTGCAGGACTTCAAACAGCTGGGTCATGTCTTTGCGTATTTTATACTCATATCTATCCTTAAAGTGGGCGACTTGAGCCCTAACTTGAAGCTTGATTTGAACAGCCGGGATTACCAACGTATTTTTGCCTGAGTATTTTCGCCGAGAACCTAACTTTCCTCTGAGTGTAAGAGCTGTCTGAATAAAACGATGGAAAGCTTCAAGAAATTTGCCACACAATCTTGTGGGGAAACATTTCTTAGCACATCTTGTTAGTTTGAATAGATGAGAATGTACTTCAGGAATGAACACGGCCTCTTTATCCGTCTCCTGACTGCGTAGCTTGCGCGTCCGTAGAGCGAATTTCAAACAAGCTTGAGGGGCTCGAGGTGAGATCGTCGAGGTGCCGACATCTCTTCGGAAACAGACGTGCACGACCGACCAGGAACACTTTTCTCTTTTGCCGGGCCATGAGGGAAATTTTTCTTCTGCGGCTGCCACGAAAACATTTTTTCCGATGGTCAACTTTTTATTTTTTAATTCGCTTCGTAATTGAGGAAAGTTTATTTTTTTCTGCTCGAAAACACATTTTCTATACTCTTTTCTCGCTTTTATTCTTGGAACGAGGAAAGTCTTTCAATAATATGAAATTTTTGATGTAATTAATTCTTTTCCCTAGTTTTCAATGAAAGTGAAACCTTCTTGCTTAGCATTGCTTTAAAAAAAGTTAATGAGCTCAACTTCGAACTAGTTTTGCATTTATGAGTGCCAAACTTTTCAAATTTAAATCAGATTTACCAACATGGGGAGGTAATCGGAGGTCACTGTAGTTAAACTTGCAAAATATAGTCTAGATCAATAAAATGCTCCTTAACTACAGACAATTCCCATCATTTGCGTACTTCGAAATTTACTTCAGATTTACCAACATCGAGAGGTAATCGTAAATAACTGTCGATAAACTTACAAAACATAATCTAAATCAGTAAAATACTTCTTGACTATAGGCAATGACCACCATTTCCATTATGGACCAATTTACCAATAATCTTAACGTGGCATGATGTCTGAATTTTACTGAGTAAAATTAAATATATTTCTGCAGAGACAGTTCCGGGAATACGTGGCATGTCGTCACCGAAGCCACGACGCTTCTTCCCTCACGTATTTTTCTCTTCAACAAAAGTTTTTTGCGCACGTCGAGATCCGTTTCACTTTAGCTCAGTGTTATCAGCCCCGACATGTACTCACCCTAAGAGCGTCTAGTCTTTAAACAAATACCTCAAGTCCGCTCGCTTGAGTATAGGGTCTCCCTCAAAAGAGCCCGAGGATTGCCCATGTCTTGCATTGCTGCAAAAGAAAGAGTCGCTCACTTCTGGTTACCTGAAACGCAGACGCGTCGGGCTAATAAATTCGTGCTTACTCCTTTTTATGTTATGCTTTTTTTTGGCTGTGCATCAGTGTATTTTAGTATTCATTAGGCGCCCTTGAAAATACCTGCGACAAGTTCTACGATTCTAGAAATTCATTGAATCGTCGCGCTAGTAAATTTATGTTCACTCCTTTTTATGTTTTAGCTTTTTTGGCTGTGCATGAGTGAATTTGGTATTTATCAGGCAAGCTCAAAAACATCTGCGACAAGTTCTAAATTCATAAAAGAAGTTGGTCTATTTAGAATTTTCCACCGTCGATCCTTTGGTGATCTTCCATGCCTGATTTTCGTATTATCCATCATTATTTTATTCTCGCATAAATGAATGAAGATAGGACTGAAAGCTGCAGCCCCTGCCGCGTTATCTTAGATGAAAGTGTAAAGGAAATATACATGTTTAGCAAGTCTACAATTGTACTAAGAACTGTAGCACTTCCCAATAGCAGGGATGGATTTCAACTTACCATATTTCTAGAAAACTACTGACGAATTTCTCGTTTTTATCGATGACAGAATAACAGAACTGGCAAACCAATTCTTCAGATACCAACACAACAGTTTCGATCTGAGCTGTTGCTTGTGCACGCCAGTCAACAAATTGAATAAATTTTGCAGGTGAGAATAATTTAAAATAAGGAGACAATCAACATAGCTGTGAACTCTACCATATTTATCATTGATGCAATAAGTGGCCAGATGTAAATACAATCTTTTTTAAAAATAATTTTCATTTGGGAATTATTTTCTTTGTTGAAAACCCCACAACATCGGTTTTCCGTTCATCCTACTCATCCTTCAACGAAAAAATTAGGTTAATTTTTTTTTGTTTTGCATGACTGCTTCCTTTCTTTTTTTCTTACACCAGTTTTGTTACTATTAATTTTTCTGCCTTCATGTTTTAATTCTATTGGAAATAAACTGTTTTTCCTGTCTTTTTCTTTTCTGTCTCGTTTTCTATTTCTCATCTACAAATGCGAGGCTTGTTCAAAAGTTTACGTAATTGCAATGCTCTTTGCGTTGCTTCTTTATTTAGATTTCATAATTTTTGTTTTAGTTTTACATTTTTACAACTTCACGAAATCAAAATTCATTATAAAAGCATCTTTTTTGCGAGAAGTTGGCACGAATAACATTTCCGACAACATTCTTTCTTATTCCCTAAATTTTTCGAAAAAATTTCTATTCATTCAAGCTCAGAGTTATTTTAACAGTCCCCACTAGATAAATCCGTGTCAATGAAACTTCAAATCTTCACTTTCCCTCCACAGTACCCAATTTATGAAATAACAACTCGACAAACTAGCACCAATTAAAACTGAGATAGACCATTTTTCCTTTCATATGCTCCTAGCATTAAAAGCTTTATTTTTGCTAGTCACAAACGTGAACCTACGAACACTCAGAAAAATCGTTAAGCCTTGAGAGGCAGCGAGCTCGGCCGCAGAATATCTCGAGGAAGTTGCGCTCAAAGCAATTTCGGTGCAAATTGGTTGAGTCGGTTGGAGTCATTCGCCTGAGTCCGTTAGAGTCATTAGTGCCTCTGAGAGTCAGTCAATCTAGACAATTAGGCAAGGAAGCCTCGCCTCTCAACAAGCCATTGCACGGAGCCCTTAGAGTGCTCGGGCGCTCGGAAGATCAGTTTGCTGCGGCAGGAGATACATTAGCCCACATCAAGATGCGACCGAGAAAAAACACCACGCGAAAAAAGCCGAACGTTTTAAGTTTAATCACGGAACCCAACGTTAATAATCCACTGAACTAAATTGATGTGAAGGGAGGAAGCGTTTTATGTATAAAATCGAATGTTAATAATGCTCTGAACTCGAGAAAAACAGTTCATGGTAATTAGGTCGACTTAAATCATGATTGATCTGATGATATCTGGGATTTTTCCCGGTGATGTTCAATCGACTCAATGTTTATTACTAGACCGGCACAAGATCGAAATATACTCGCTGTGTGGGAACATCGGACTAGGAAAAGAAAGAAATCTTCTAACTCCTGGGCTACGAGAATGTCTGACGGGAATGAAGAATATTTTGTGACTTTGGGACTATGAAGCTACAACTACATGAATTGCTTAAGCGAGATGTTTAATATTCTTAGCTTCTTGTAGAAAAGAAGATCACACGCAGTCTGTATCATATATGGTCTTCCCAGACCCAAACTTTGTCAAAAGTTCCCAAAAATGGTCAAATTGCAGTTATGATAGATAAGAGAAAAGGAACTTTTAAAAAGAGCAAAAATAAATCAAAAAAGATCTGAATAAATTTTGTTAAACATCGCTCATTGAGGTAAGAAATTTGCTGCAAAACTTTTTGATGCTTTCGAATATTATTTTTGAGAGAACTCATTTGTGTTCTCGTTGATGTGAACGTCATTGGAGCCTTGACTATTTGGAGCAAGTGGCAGCTTAGGACCTTTTGTCTTTGTCATTATTCACTGTGTGGCTAAATGATTTTCTAAATTCTTGGAGTAGCGTTCACAGTTTGATACATGGAAATACTCCTGCGTACTGCATGTACAGGGTGTCTCAAAAAGATACTCCCTCTTCGTTAGCCCAGGGCTCATGTACTTTGTTTTGATGTCTGTGTTTATTGACACATAAACATGTCTAACGAGTTGAATCGAAGGATAGAAAATCGAATACAAGACAATTGAATAACATTGAAGGAAACCAAGTTGTGCACAAAACACTAATAAAAAATTCAGGAGCAATCGTCATTAAATGGATTAGAACACTTTTTGGAGACACTCTACAACTGTTACTCGCTAAGTTGGGAAGTGAAATTCCTTGAGAACATTCCCAAGGGTAAAAGTGTTCATGAAATCGCGTCGGCATTCTTACTCCGTTTAGGAGATGGTTATACAGTCACAATAGACGTATGAAATTTAAACATCATTGAGTTGCTCATTACCATGTTTCTTTTTGTATTAAAATCCTTTTCTACTTTCGTATTAAAAAGAGTTCACAACTATGATCAACACGGAAATGATTAAAATAGAAACTTCCTATTGTCGAGTAATTAATTTTTATATCAGGGTTATCCTAGTCTTGCCAATGCAACACTTTTGTGAGAATTACATTCTCTTCTTTTACAATATTCTTACTGTATCCAAATGAAGATTTCAAAACATTTTACTCGAAACAACTTTCAACGCACAATCACAACATGCAAATGTAATATCAGCTTATTTTGAGCTCCACGATGCAGTGTATTTTATAGAGAAAGGGAAAAAGATAAAGAAGTTTTATGAGGAAAGGATGCAAATGTAATATCAGTATATTTTGAGCACCATGATGCAAAATATCTTATCGAGAAACAGAAAAAGATAAAGAATTAAGTTTGAGGAGGAAAGTAAGGAATTAATGCAGATCACAGAGAGCTACCCGGTCAAATTACCGCCCACGCCCGGACGCCGAGAGGTTTTGAGGTGAGAAAACACAAGCGCTGCGATCGCTTTACGACACCTGCAAGGAAACACAGCTGACAAATAAAAGCATTCGTTAACGGAAGCCCGAGAATGACGGTGTGTTTAGCGACGGTTTAAAAGTACAAAGCTCCATGAGAGCGAGCGCTCCGGGGGCTTTATACGAAGCTGTGACGACAACTTCAGTAGCGAGGAACCACTTCGAGACAACATCGGCAGCGAGGAACCACTTCGGTCCGACCGTCGCTGCCGAGCGTTGGTCAGGCGGTGGAGGTGTTGTGCGCATGCGCGGCGTGCGTGCTGTGACGGTGGCCAAGGTGGGGCCATGTTTTGGTGTTTCGTCAAAAATAGAACGTTTGGTTACTCGGTTATCAAATAGCATTGTTCGTTGTATTCGGTCGTCAAAAAATGGAATACAGTTTCATTCGGTCTTCAAATTTGCAACGCTTGTTTGTTTCTGCTTTCAAAATTGTAATGCTCGTTTATTCGGTCATCAAATCTATAATTTTTATTGATTCGGTCATCGAAAATGTAATATTTGTTTTTCGGTAATCAAAGTTTTAATGTTTTTTAATTCTGTTTTTATACACAGACTTTTGTAAACAGTAGTACCTCGGTTAGATTATTTGATCATAGTGTCCGCTGTGGTTTACGTACTGTCATGCTGACGTAATACGGTCTGCATGACCTGTCAGCTAGTGTACATAATGCACTCCTCGCTCAGTAGAAGTAATTCTCTGCCTGGAGTGATAATTGAATAGGAACTTCACTTGACGCTGTACAAGGAAGTTATGAGTCGCAGCGATTATTGGAGTTCAAAGGTAAGATGCTCACAGCAGTTAAATAAACTTGATATCTCGTCCGCAACAATAAGGTATAAATATAGACAGCATTCATACATATAACTTTCAGTCAAAGGAAATGCATTCATTTGTTCTGATTATATTCTCAAGGGCTTCATAGTTCCAGGCTGCTAGTCGGAGTCAAAGTACAACTGTTGTGCCCTGTGGCATGAAATTCGCATTTTCAAAAATTCTTCCGTTAATTACTCATAAAATGTACACGACCAAAAAGTACTTTTTATGTAACCGGTATGGGTTTTTTAATTAACATTACTTTCATTAGAGTTCTCTACCTATTGAAAATATTCCATCTCGAAAAACATGATAATACACATAAACATAATAATGATATACATAGTCTAGAATGAAACTTGACTACTGAACACATGAAATATTCGAGGATTTTTTGACGCGTGTTCGTATGGTTTGATCGTCATTCATGTTGTGACGCAGCATTCCAGTTGGTGTGATTGCGTAGACTTCGCAAAAGGCGTCAATGCACCGCAAGCTTCTCATATCTCCGAAATTGCATGAATAGAACGGGATGCAAAGACTTGCCTCTCGCGGAGTGAAAATTCACTGCAGTAGAAATATTTCATAATTTACAGTGATTACGAAACTTTCGCGCATTTGAAAACGCTTCTTGTGTTTCCAAAGCGCGAATCGCTTGACTCCTTATTCTTTTGTTCTCACACTATTTTTCGTAGCTGGAAAATCGATTATTCATTTCTGTTTTTCAGGCCGCCACTAACGACACACTCTCGATATCTTGTATTATTCATGATACTACGATCAATGACGCTCACTGGCTGAGACCGACGTCCTGGCCACAGACTCTCTAGATGAAGGGAGCCTTAAATTCAGACATCACCGAACAGAAGCCTTCAAAACACACTCGGATAGAAGAAACCTTCATATAGAAAACCTTTAAAGAAATGATTAAAGGTCCGACTAAAGAACATATAAAGACATAACTAAGAAGCAAACATACTCAGATAGAGAACGGCTTCAAATCGAAAACCTTTAAAAGACACAATAAAAGGCTCGATTAGAGAACCTTTAAAGACGTAACTGTAAGAACAAAAAACGCTCAGATAGAGAAAGGCTTTGAATAGAAAACCTTTAAAGACACGATGAAAGGCTGTACTCACAGAACTTGATGTTGTCGAGGTCCGGATCTCCGACAGCCCGTCCGTCTCAGACTCTGCGGTGCCCACGGCGCTGTGGAGGAGGTAGTCCAGGGATTCGATGTACTCTATCGCGTTGCGCAGGATCTCGACTTTGGGCATCCGCTGGGCCGGGTTACTGCATGTCCTTCTTTTCAGGATCTCAAATGCTTCGTTCACCTGACGAACATCAATGCCATGAACGTTCAATCACAACGTGCAAAAGTATTATAGATTTATTTTGAGCACTATGATGTAAAATATTTTATCGAGGAACGGAAAAAGATGAAAGAGCCACAGGAAAGTAACGGATCAATTCAAAGTACAGAGTAGTACTAGGCCAAATTACCGCCTACACACAGACGCCAAGACGATTATAGCGTACCCTAATAGAAACTAAGTAAATAACTAGAATATTTATTCGTTATAGCTATCTCAGTAATAATCCTCAATCGTCATTACGCGATGAAAATCTGTTACATAAAACGGACGTCAGTGTGTCACAGGGGAAAAATATCTTTTGTTCTGCGTTGGTAAGAGATGACATTGTTTTCGGTGGAATTTTAGCGACATTTCCTGATGAACATCGATGACCGATGGCTGATGAGTAATTTACAGTACGACAAAACCTAACACATTTTGAGATCAAACCACTAGCAACATTGCAAGACATTTTTTAGCATTGTATCACATAACATCTAACACTCGCCTCTCTGCACACAGTCTACGGGTCGAACTATCAAGTTTTTGTGACTTTTATTTTTGAGAGGGAGCAAAGATTTTGTCCTCTTGTTTTCCTTGGTCCTCAAGAAATTGTGTTTTCGATAGTTAAAAAAGAACTAAGTGAAAGGAACTAAGCTCTGACACGCAAGCTCTTAATTTAAACAAGTTTTTCTTTTGCCTCAATGAACGTCTGGTTAAACCACACAAACTTTTTCGCCCTAAAACGACTCTTTTTGTTTGTGGTTTATTAAAAAAATATTCCCATATTTGTAAAAAAATCATTCACAACCGATAAAATAATATTCTGTGAGCATATTTTAAAAATAAATTTAGTGGCAAAAGAATTTAAATAATTCACCAGTTCAAAAAGTCATAAAAATAAATGAAACACCCGTCGTACAGGAATTATAAAAGAAAGACCTGAAAAGTACATCAGTAAAAAATTAAATTCTATGAAAAGCATTAAAAGAAAATATTTAAAACATTCACTACTTCCATTTCCTTGCAGCGTATCCAAAAGCTTCAATTTTAAACCTTCACTTTTCTATCTAATTGTAATTTTCAAAAGCAAAAATACCGTACACCCTGGCGCTGAGATGAGAATACAATTTGACACATGATTCAGAATTGCGCAATGCCTATCCGTTACTACGAACTTCATTTTAATGCAGTATTCAAATTTATTTGAGTTGTAGGCTTGAAAGTCGTTTTAGCTAGTAACCCAGTCTGCAACTCTCGACACCTAATTCATTTTAACCCCGAAATGTGCGCAAACTAATTTTAGCATTTTCCCCTATTTGTATAAAATGGCGCACTTCGCTCACAACTATCCGCGCAGCAGCCAGCAGCCTAATTGTCACAATTGAAGACGACGTCCAAGTGCTCCTATTAATCAGCCGAAAATTCAGAAAACTGAATTAAACAGGCCTCCGAGCGAACGTACGACTGATCAACGATGATTCATGAGCATGTCATCTCTAGGGCTCGCAGTTCGGTAAGTTGGCACCCACAAGCTGCTGTACAACCGACCGCAAGTGGAGCATCTCCAACGAGCGTTGCGTATACAACCAAGAAGTCTCGATACACTCGACATATAGCGTGAGAGTCTCGCGAGCGTGATGGTCTCGGCGTCTTCTATATTGATATAATCCGCAGCACCGCCCTGCCATCCTCTCCTTAATGAGCCGCACCACCGCTGCACTTTAATGCTTTTAATACCCAATAATTTCAGCTCACACGCGTAAGGCATCACAGGGGATTAAAATAACCCAGCGCTGCTTATCGCAACGCATTAGCGCTTCATAGCGTTCCTAGAGTCCGTAATGGCGTTATGGGAGAAGCGATCAGTCGCATTGTATTTTTTTAACACAAGCTGAAGTCACGTGCACCTATGCTGAAGTCTATTTTAATTACGAGTGGAAATGTAGGCTCAACTCAAAGCAGAATTTGATGCTACTTAGTGTTACGAAGTCTGGTCGCTTCGAAGAGCTCTGTAGCCTCGCCCAGCTTCTTCAAGTCACGTGCTCTCCTGCGTAGTAAAATGTCTCGGTGATTACGAATCACAAAAACTCGCCCAGAAATTAGCAACGGAGATCTCCTGTACCGTGAAAAACTTAAATGAGTTGGCCGTTCAGCTCAACCGTGCATTTGTTTATTGGAGCACATAGTGTGGCATCAAATCATTAAACCTGTAATTGTTTACACCACAGTTGAAACTTGTTAATAAAAGAGGCGTATCCTAACCTTGAAATCTCCTTCGCTGTTAGATACATTTAGGTAGAAATGCATTACTGTACTGATGATGTAATTTTTACCCTAATCTGTCGGCCTAATTTTACTGCTAAATTAAACCTACTTAGGCACTAAATCCAAATTTTCTTAATAAAAGCGATGAGTCATTGCTAAATAATGAGTCGTTCAACAATTTTAGCATTTAAAAGAAAGACAGTAACGCAGTTAGTTGACGTGAAGCATGACAAATTAGTTTGTCTTCGATCATGCTCCGTACTGACTCCGATTCTCATTACCGGCGATTTTACCAAGACAAAACTGAAAAACCACCACTGAAAATTTTCCAAGTTAAGTTAATCAACTTAACCTCACTTTTTTATCAACTTGAGTAAAATGATACATCTCAATGACTGTCAAAGCCATTTTTATCGACTGCACAGTATGACTAACGAAAGTATTTAGTTTGACCAATTTTTAAACGGCATGTTAACAATTTGGAAATGACTAGCAACGCTATTCAGGTCACCAAATCATTGCTAAACAGCAAAGCTATTCAAAGAGACTGACGATGCCATTCAAGACATCAGTGTAAGTTATCCAAAATGATACACAAAATACATGAATAGAATATTCAAAGCCGCATGCTCAATGAATAATTATCAAGGAATTCCAAAAGCGTAACTGAATAAATATCTAAGCAATTCGAAATGCCCCACTCGACACAACTCCCACTCTTACAACGCGATGATCTTAGCTTGCGTTTTTGTCTCGCCCGAGGCAAGTTTTTTGGCACCGCGAGACAGCGGGTCTCTGTTTTTAGCAGATTAAAGTGAACGGTTGTAACGTTTAATAAAGCTAATATACGATTACGTGACGATGCTCTTCGAGGCGTACGTGCTCGAAAATTATAAAAGATTGAATTTTTGCTTGATTCTGCAGCAGTAACAAGGTTAGGTACGGAGGTCGGCAGAGCGTTTAGTTATTAACCGAGATCTTCAGTCGATCTCTAATTTCAAGTTCGTGATAGCTGATGAAAAAATTCCCGTACGAAAGACAGATGGAGCGAAATGCGTTCTGTTTCATCTTGCCATCGCTATAATCTCGACTGTACAGGAGTTTCAGTGTTGCGCCCACGCTGAATATTAAGTGATTGGAATGAAATAATAATAAAAAAATACGAGTGGAACTACTACAAAGTAGAAATTGAGTATATATATAGAATAGAAATGCTAAACTAGTGGATTCAAGCTACGAAAAGCACTAGACAAAAGACAGCATTCAGGAATTGAAAAGATTGAGGAAATGAAGTGTACTGATTTGAATAATTAATTTTTTTAACTATGCTCGAGAAAAACGTTATTTTATTTGACAGTGAAAAGTTAGCAATTCCTTTTACGTTTTTCGTGGATGTATTTAATCTCAAGTTAAATGGCTGAACACAAGTACACATCTGTGTTTCTCTTAGGCTTGGAATTAATGTAGTGATTGCCCATTTTTTTCGTTTAATGATTAAAAACAGCGACATGAACGCTCAGTTCCCAGAATTTCATCGATCAACTGGTTAGAAAAACAGGAATATCAACGAAATAATTCTCAATCATTTGTTTCATTTAACAATTTAGCAAAAGAATGTGATCAAAGTATTTTGACTTGGGAAATATTACAAAGGATGATTATCCGATAATGAGTAATGAAGATCTTAATTTTAAAATGTGTTATATTTCTACGAAGTTACGAAAAGAATGTACTCATGTCTAAACTTTGGTTAGCTTCTATTTAATCGAAAACATTACACTATGTATTATTAGGGTTTGTTATTTATCGCGCATATATGTCACCAATTTAACTATACCGTTTATTTATCGTTTATCTACATCGTTAATTTATTTCTATCGTTTATTTATCGCTTATTATATATTGTTAGTAATTAAACCCTGTTCGCTGTTTTCCGGTAATTCCTTTTGTGCTTTGAATGAACTTGCATCGTTGGTACATGTACGGACGGTGGTATATTTTAGACGATTTTTCCAAATTTTATCTTTAGTTTACCATGCAAGATACTCTGATGGAGCACCAATATCATGTCGTTGATGTGCATGCATGATTCTAGCCGCTTGATTCTAAATTCCTCTCGTGGAACTCGAGCTCTGCCAGCACCCGGCCCAGGTGCGTGAAGGCAGCACAAGGAGGTCTGGACATGGTGATGCTGGAATTTGTGCAGGATGCCCTATTAGATCGGGCGAAAATAATTTCGTTCGATTTTGCTTGATGTTCATCAGAATTTTATTTAATTGTTAAATTTAGTAAAGCTAGATTTCGTAGCAAGAGTCCAGGTTTCGATTCCAATCTCAGACTCACCAACGTTGAATTCTGCACTTATATTCAGTTAATTTGACTCCGTACTTGATTTAAGTGAGGTTTAATCTCATGCTCAGGTTCATGAAGTCTGATTCAGAACTCATGTCCAGAAAAATTAATTTTGTATATATTGTCAGCAGAATTTGATCCTCTCCTCAGATTTCGAAAGCATCGATCTGCTTGCGTGTCTTTCAGCCATAGTAATGTCATAACATTGTCATGTAAAACTGCTGACATGGCACAGACATGGCACTGACACTACTGACATGCAAAACTGCTGATATGGCACAGACATATGGCACTGACACTACTGACATGTAAAACTGCTGATATGGCACAGACATGGCGCTGACACTACTGACATGTAAAACTGCTGATATGGCACAGACATATGGCACTGACACTACTGACATGTAAAACTGCTGATATGGCACAGACATGGCACTGACACTACTGACATGTAAAACTGCTGATATGGCACAGACATATGGCACTGACACTACTGACATGTAAAACTGCTGATATGGCACAGACATGGCACTGA
>JACJUY010000207.1:103402-125823 GCA_014220935.1 Platorchestia sp. MABIK | reverse complement strand
GACATGTAAAACTGCTGATATGGCACAGACATATGGCACTGACACTACTGACATGTAAAACTGCTGACATGGCACTGGCCGCACAGGTATGATGACACTTCGTTTCGAAAATATGTGGAAAGAGATTCTCATGGAGATTTTCACAAATAATATAATGTAATTTTTAAATATAGGCCTACATGAATGTTAAATTTAGCCTTTTTAAATTGAATGGATTTTAAAAAACCACGTATTTATGAAATTCTGAAAAATGTTAGTTTTACTGGATGAGTTGGTATCCAAGCTGCACAGTCTGGCATGAATGAAAAATGCATATGATTTTAGCGTTACTACAAATATGACAATCTAGACAAAAGAACAACTCATCTTCGCAAGAACTCCAGCGAATTGGATGTGATCTCACCAGCGCCGCAATGAACAGGCTGAGTAATGGTGACAATTTATATCTGCACTCAGGAGGGCGGCCCATAAGAATAGTGTGTTCAAAAATTATTCAAAATAAAACTAGCATCTTTCATGATTTTGCAGATAATTTGTTTCTCAAATCCATTCATTAATAAAGGAGTTGTTAAATATTCGTTTAGGACCTATATTTAACAATCACCCTGTGTAATAACGAATCGTTATAAAATATTATCTTGCAAGCAAAAATAAATTGATTAGCAAACGTAAATGGAAATAAGAGAGAGAATTTAGACTTAAAATATAAAATATACCGATGATAAGATGAAGTTGGACTCTTCTCTTATCCCATTCCAATCATGAAGGGAAAATCATTACAGAGCGAAGTGTTCGCTTTCCAAAAAAGGTCGATTTACGATGGTTTAGTTTTTTTCCTGCTCGTGAAATTCGGAGGAATCCATCATTTAGCAATACGTAAATATGCGAAAAATATACTAAATTTTCACAAAAATATCAAAACTACTTTTCAATAATCCAAGGAAAGATAGGGAAATACTCTAAAAATAATTCTACGAGAGTAATTTGGGAAACCGAAATCAAATTTCCAGAATGTGAGTAAAGCCAGTCCATTTTCCATAATTCATGCAAAATTCATTTTCTACAACCACATTTTTTTTTACCTATGTAATGTAAAACATAAAAGTGATGAAATTAAGTCGTAATATATGAAGATAAAAAGTGATTTTAAAACTTTAGTAACTATACGGCTGCAAAGGGAGAGAGTGTTTAATGCGCGTAATTCAGTTGCGTTGCAGTTTTTCTTAATGTCACCCGCTGGTTTTGGGTAGACTTTAAAATTTGGCCAACTTTCAACTGGTTTCAAAATGATCCCATAGCCTAGGCTTACTCATGTGCTATACAAAAAATTAGGAGTGTGTTTCATAATTTTACGAGTTATTCAAGTAACCAGAAAGTAACTTCTATTTCGATAGGATTTATGGAGATATATTCAAAAGTTCTCAAGCCTCCTGAAGGTGAGCAATATTTTTGTCTCCGATGCCGTAACAGAAAACCTTGAAAATTTTACGCCATTCAAGAAAAAGATTCCTGAATTGAGCAGTTCTGTACAACACACTCGGCTCACATTTATTGAAAGGTACCTACAAAATAATTACCAGCATTGAAACTTCAAAAACTATGCAGTAAGGTGGTGTATCGTGGAAAGATCTCTCATCACTCGAATGTTCTGTATGTTCTTCATAAATGAGAACAGTATTTAGTGAATTGTTTCTGAGCTAAAAAACAACGTCGCGTGATGTGAGTTTTGGTAAGAATTATGATAATTGCGCGAATAAAATGTTTTTAATCGAACTAAACCTCGAATTTTTCCACAACCCAATCATGTCATTGAACTGCAACCATTTCACAATACTTTCAAATGAGTTTAAGTTTAAGTTTAAGAACTGCAACCATTTCACACTACATTCAAATGAGCTTAAGAAGTTTTTCCTAATTCAAGCTTGCACGTTAGTACCATGGGTTTTGCTGGCATTTTGGCATTTTGCTGGCACCTGGTTTACACTAGCAGCCAACTAACTCTGCGTTAACACTAATTGTTTTACTGGTGTTTTGACCTCCCAGTAGCCTACTGACTAGTAGCGTACGATGTTGCTGGCATTTTGACCTAGTTTACACTATTAACATCGTTTTACTATCATTTAGACCTGTTTAACACTAGTAGCCAACTAACCCCGCGTTAACGCTGTTTTACTATCATTTTGACATGGTTGACACCAGCAGGGTACTAACCCTGCGGAGACGCCGCCGCTCGCGCATGGTGGCGGCCTTGCGGCGGTCGACGGTGACGTTCTTGCGCTTGCATGCCTTACAGGCCCACAGCAGGCAGGCCCTCGCGTGGCTCAGGCCAGAACTGGAGTCCTGGGCAGCGCAGGGCGCCAGGATGTGGGGCACGTGGTCCTGGTCTGACTCGTCGCTCAGCTCGGGTTCGGATTTGGTCAGGTCTGACGGGGATGCGGAGTAGGGGCGGCTGCATTCGGGTTGTGCGCCGTCCCGTGTGGGGGTCAGTGGGGATGTGGTCTGGGTGTCGTCCCCTAAAGGAGATGGGGAGTCCGTGTACAAGGAGTCGAACTTGCACGATCTCATCGTGGTGCAGAACTTTGCGGGGACTACTGAATGTTAAATCTTGGATTGTTGCCTCCGCTGGGTAACTTCGACGACTGTGCTGCTAACGCTGATCATTTGAAATCAACCACTTTGCTATTAAGATTTCAATTTTGTCGGTTTTTAGCTTAGCGTAACCTCATAAAATTTAAAAATAACCCAAACGAGACCACAAAAACTTTACGATTGTGTAACAAATTTTGTTCGCATTTATCCTCATCGAATGAGCACTTTTTCAGGAATTTCATCGCAATTCTTTACTTGCAGATTTCATCTTTGTGGTGCAGTAAAATAAATTTCAAGCGTACGATAAATTTCAATGAACCACGACCTTCACCAGGCGTTTATCTAAACAAACATCGCATTCTTCTGAGAAGCGTCGATGAAGGCTATCGCGCTCGTCTCGGCGATTTGCGATAAAACTTCCCCATCAAGGGAGAGGAAGGTAGCTCATAAAATTGAAATGTCTCGCGCCATGCTCTGGTTACGATATTGACTATTTGCGGAGCCACAACGTTACAAGCTTTCAATAACGTAGGATTCTGAGTAGTTTATTCCATACACTTGTAATACTCAGCAGTACGATATACATTTAATGCAGTATACGAGGAAGATACGGAACGCTTTTCGAGATTTTTCGTGGAAGAGCTTCACTCGGACACACCTCCCCTCACAACAGCCAGACAGACACTGATGAGGGTAATCACTGTCCCCCTCAGCGTTAACTCCGCCCACTAGCAGGCCAAGCTTCAATTTTGGTTAATTTCCTCTCTTTCTTTATGTTTTGCAGCTGTTTCTCTCTTAAATTGACCATCTACATTGGTGGATGTGCGTTTAAAGCCTAATTTTTTACATTTAAATTTGCTCTTAGGCGAATGAATGCAAAAACACTGTGGTCTGACGTTTTAAACTCATTTACTTCAACATAGCATGGAAACTGAATTACTACATAAAGTTTTCATGTGCTGTTGTAGAAAATTTCGATCTTCTAAATGCTCTTCAACGATTTTTTTTAACTGAAATTTCGAACCGATGCTTTTATTTTGATTAGAAGAAGCTCCGCCCACTTTTGAGCCAGAGTGAGAAACGACCAACCAAGCGCGTCGAATTGTAAGACTCCCTCGTGGCCTTAACCAATCACAAATATTCAGTCATAGCCCGTCAACCAATAGGGACAGCTGTACGTTAAGCTTAAAGGCTGTGTAAACAGAACTAAATACTCCCCGAGGATTTGTCAACGCCACTTTCATGATTTGTTTAAAAGTAACAGAAGCTGAGAGCCCTTAAAGCGGCCGAGGAGCTGCCAAATGTCGCCTTGTAATGCTTTTGCATGCTGTCCTCAGACCGAGCACGCAATTCATTCGAATGTCTCGGTGCTGAATTTAGCAGAATTGTTCGTTAAGTTCTTGGTGAACTAAGTGTTGCAACATTCGTTTCATCAGAGATTAGCGAAGCATGCGTCCAAGCTCGTCACAGAAATCTCTATTGTTGAAAAACACTCGCGCTTCTGAAAGTAATTTTACGCAAATTGCAAACGAAATGCTTGAACTCGCTTGCATGCTTAAATTGAGATTTTAAATTGCCTATTGTTTCTATAGAGTTGGGTAATGCAAATCGTCTGAAAATTTCATGTTCGGAAGGTTCTCTATCAACCGTTAAATGGGAAACACATTTTCGCAGGCTTTAAATAAAACTAAAATATTTTCAAATCTCCGCACCCAGCGCTTACAATGAACAAAGTTAAAATGTTTGTTGCAATTGGTTGTCTTTCTTCTAGAAGGAATATTTTAAAATTAGATGTTTCCGTTTATTATTCTCTTGGCACTACACTCGTTTTAATTAGAAATCTTTTGTGCGCCAGAGTGTGATTCTTATTTCTAGGTGAATAACCTCAAATTTAAACCTGATATAAAGATTGAATAAAATCAAAGGTGTTTCCTTTCGATTCAACCCTGCTACAGATTTCTGTCATCAGCTTCCAATGAGCATTTTATGTGTTTTCTGTACATGCAAATTACAACACACGGTGTCTTCGTGTTACCACTTCATGCGAGTAAAATTATTTACTACGTAGGAAAGAAGCGGCTGGTTAAATGTAAAAAAAGAAATTGAATTAACTCAAGTATGACCTAAAATGCCATTTTCGGTCAAGGACTTCTTCACTGAAAATCCGATAAGCATTTGCTCCCACTAAGCATTTTTTTCTGCTTACAGATGATGCAAATAGTTTCTTCGCGAACTTTTGTCTATTTTCCTCACTGAAACATTGGGAGTGAATTTTTAATCCATCTCGGATATATTGAGAAATGTTTTTCGACAATTTTAGTAATATTTTTGCATCGGCCTCGTTTCCGTACATGTTATTTGTTCCCTACTCATATCAAAAGTATCGGATTGTTACAACTGATCCATCCGAGTGCAGTTTTCGCTTCTCTGTGAGTGCACTTTAAGCTTATTTCAAAGGTAACTTATTTTTCTTGCGACAGTAACAAACACTTAGAATACAGTATTTTTGAGCCGCAATAGAATTAAGTAGTTAAAGCCATTCGTGTCATATCCTAGATGGTAACATTCATCAGTATTTCCTTAGTCTCAGTAATCACAGCAAGACACGAAGACACAAGTATTCCTGAATATTGCGGAAGTTTCACACAAACATAAAGACAAATTCCTGGGCGTGTGAAGTACATGTTCAGTGAGATACCTCTTGACAATGGTAATTTTGTGACTGATTCTATTTTATTTAACATAATTATTATTACACATTGATCAGTTCCTATGTGACTCTGAGTGTTTAAATTTTTTATAAAACTTGATCCAACGACTAAGAAAGTTCACAAAATGAAGTATCAATTGGCCAAATATATTTACTGCAAGTATATTTACTGCAAAACCTACGCAGCTCAACGCAGAAATTTAAAGTTAAACTACAGCATCTAAACCATTTGTCGAATATTTTCACTTTACTTCTTTTCACCTACGCTGTGTATCACATTTACTGGACTTCTTCAGTTCCAATCTATATTCCTCTTCAACTTCATATTTATTTCTAATCAATTTTAGCACATATGTTCGATTTTTGAATTTTTAGAAATTGCTGTGATTTTTCATTGATGTATTCATGACTTATAACCCTGAGTTAGGTTGGTTTCTGCGTTATTGAACATTTTAACTGCTTCTGTAGCGTTCGTACGAGTGTCTTGTGTTTGAGAAAACGGTGGAAAACCTTCAGCAATCCATGAGCTAGGATGTCTAAGTTTATGCGTGACATTACTGAGACAGTTTTACAAAAGAAAATGCATTTTACAGCATTGTAAATAATGTGAATAGAAATGAAATATAAATGATGTCACATGAATATCACCTACTATATATAAAGCCTCCGTTGATTTTGACTGTGTAAAGAGTTTCAAAAAATAATTCCAGTAGATTGGAATCATTCTCAGAAAAGCATTAAAATGCATGGCAAATTTAATGTCTTCGGTCTTCTCAGATTTAATAATTCATTCTCTGTTTTTAGTTACTTTCCAAGAACTCCTGAAAGTTACCCCAGTAATTTCCATCGTCAAAAAATGACAATAAAACGTACGTAACATATATAAAACAGTTTATGTCTCACTAATTTTTGATAAATTTTTTGGAAAAAATGTTCCCCAGAAAGTTTAACTCCAAGCAAAAAATTTTTTCTAGGGTAAACCGCATGGTTTCCGACACAAAGAATCGACAACGAAATTCTTTCTGAATCCTTAGCAAAATCTTTACTCCTTGATCGACAAAGGAAATATTGTTTCTCTGTATTTGTCGCTTTGTGCATTCCGTGTTGAGAACAGCCAGCAGACTATCGAATTTCCAGTTTTATGCCGTGATCGAGAGGCGTTCCTCATAGTCGGTTTCAATCGTACAGGAATCGTAAACAATTTTTTGTAATTGCCACTCAGAACTTCTTGATATAAGCCTAGACGTTTCGAAAGAATTGGTTTTGTAATTCTTCTATTTTTGCTGTTTATCCAAGATTATTCTTTAAAATTCTTTGAATTCATACTATTTGCTCATGAAAGTATTTTTTCTCCAACAATTCTAATTGAAAATTATGATACAATGGCGGACAGAGTAAATGTTGAGCTAGAAATAAAGCGAATAAAATACACAGCAATGTCATCAAAACAAAATATATCTCATTCTCCAGTAGTTGAAATGTTCAGTTTCGCTCATCCAAAGCGACGATGATATGAACGAGGAAACGAATTCATTCAAATTCCTGGGAATAATCATTGATGAAAATTTGGCTCTCAGAGAGCGTATCTCCGATATTAGTGCTACAATGTTTGAAGCAATAGGAACTTTCAATAGATTGGGTAGAAGGCGTGTTGCCCAAAGCAGCTCTAAAATTATAGTATCCACTTTAAACCATTCGTTTCTGCAATATGGAACAGAATTAAGGCATAATTAAGGCTAGCAAAAATAAAACGAATGTACATTTTACTCTACAAAAGAGAGCCAATACAGTATGTGATGGGAAACTTGCAATGCCATGCCTAAACAAACAATTTTTTCAAAAACCTATGAATATTTTAGCTTTCAGAACACCATCAGTCTTCCCTGAATAACTTCATGCTCAAAATCTTGAATCAAACGGATGGTAAAGATGATAAACTACTATTAGTCTCTCAAACCAGCCATCACACTCAACCAACTAAGAACCAAACCGAATTCCTACTCCCTCATTTTAAAATCAACAATTTTAAAACAGTTTTCACATCATTTAGGCTTGGAATTCGATCCCTCTAAACATTCGTGAGAAAAACTCTTCCGGAGCATTCACTAGAAGAAGACTGCAATTTCTAGAAGTTTACTTTCTAATTTAATTTTTGAGGAAACTAGCTAATGCTAAATTGTTGTCTCCTTTTCACTTGATGATTCAGTATAATAGGTTTTTCGCTCTGGAATAAAATTAATTCTAAGTCTTTTTTTTAATATTTAGTTCTCACTTGCACCATTGCTTAATATGGTGTATAAAATAAAAAATTTTCTTCCCCTTTTGGTGAAAAACTGTACCGTCAATTGAGTGTGTGTTTAAGTTAAGTGTTGAAGAATAAATTAAATTGTAATTGTAGGGTAAGGTTTCCAATACAGCGTGTAGGTTTGAAGTTTATAAATTGGTTTACCCTCATGCAAAGTTATCCCTCATATCAAGTTTTTTACGGAAGTATGTTAAAAAACTAGTTTGAAGCAGTAACAATTATATTCATTTTTCCCTATTTCTTAAGATGATTGATTAATTGTTCCATGATATTCATAATAATTATTATTGGCGTTAACAAATGTAAACACTAACGTTCATTTTGTCCCACATTTCGAATTGAATATAAATAATCAATGCAATTTTCTTTTCATTCAGGGGCACTTAGATGAAAATAGTGTTGTTTAGTCAACCAGGGACTCTTTATGCTTCCAAATCCTCTTATAAATACATAAAATACTCAAGCTTGTTTAAAAATACAATTTCTCTGAACTTTGAGCTAGGAATTCAAATTATAGAGAAAATCACTTTTCCTAACGAGAAGAAGTATTTAATTAAAGCCGTTGAACTTGAGTGGTGGTCATGTTTTCTCATTATTTGAGATGGTGTACCTAAAATACGTGCCTCCGATAGGAAGAAAATAATGGTAATCTCGAAAAGGTGGAAAAGTATACCTTTGATTTTTTTATAACCGCTACAATAAGTTACAGGGAATCATATATTGTTTTACATGAACTACGCTTACGGAATTCGAAAATTAGTGTAAACGGAAGATAACATTTTACGAAGTAGAATATAGCAGAAGTTAGTGAGTAGAAGCTCCAGAGTTGGAGCCCCGCATTTTTTAGTCAGTTAAAATAATATTAAACATTGTAATGTCTTAACAAGTTCATAAATAAACTAGATTTAACAACAATTTGTACCTTCTCTGTTTTCCCACCGTTCCGTCTTCGAAGCACTGTCACCATTCAATGCCATCGCCACCAGCAGAAAATCAGCGGAGCGAGTTAAGCCCTCTTCTTACGAGGCAGAATGAAGCTGCTTATACCTTCACTTAGATGTATAACTAATTTACAGTTATTTTCGCTTAGAATTCAATGGAACGTGTAAGTTCGCGTGATATGAGTAAGTTCTATCCTAGTCATTCTTTGAAACAAACATTAATTTTTCACACAAAATTAACGTTGGACTTCGATCTGCCAACACAATCGCAAGAACGTCTTTCTCGCGCGTGCGTGTGGATGTTACCACGCTCCTTCTCACGCTCGCAAGGAGTAAGAGTTCCACAAGAATATAAAACCTAACACAGCCATCAGAAAATCTGCTGGGGTTTAAATGCAAGCTTGAATTTATGATGCAGTATAAATGTGAGGTATTTCGAATGTAAATATTCACTAAATGAATGATCCTTTTCACTGATTAGAGTACTTGTATGACATTAAAATTTACTTAGTTATTCAAAAGGTCGCGTAAATCAGAATCTAAGAATCTGACCATGAATACCAAATCGCATTCGGCACCTCCTGTGCACCACGCGAGCCGACAACCTAGAGACGCCGTTGCTAGGCAACGGACTCGTCAACTTGCAGTTGGCTTAGGATCACATCCTTCACAACTGAAAGCTCGGTGCTTGTAGTTCTGCAGTACTATTAGTAATATGCTGTAGGACGGTCTCTGCACCATGTCCGATACTGACCGGTACAGTTGAGCTTTTGTAACATGGCCAGTTTCTTTATTGTAACTCGCGGCTGCTCATTTAAGCTGGTTGTTCCATTTCTTTTCGCAGTGTTTCTGTGATAAGATGGCATCTCTGACGACTGAGCGTGGCAAACTTTTCAACAACTATGTGTGAAATTAAGTTAATGTAGATTGATTTTTTCAAGACCAGCTCAGAATCCCATTAAAATTAATTAGAGATCGATGTTATTTTTCCCAAATGCCGCCTGCGCACAAAAAAATTCCATTGAGGACTTGAAATCTTAGAAAAGGAGAAGGAATGAAAGCTTAAAACTTCCTTTCAAAATTGAATTCTCGTAAAATGCGACCAAAATTTAACTTTGCAGTAATCCTTAAATAATTAATAAAATGTTTAGTCAAATGCTTAACTAATTAGCTCTACGGTACGGGCACTTATCTTCATGAAATGTGAATTCTAAAATAATCCGATTGTTGGCGCAATAACTGAAAAAATAATCCGAGAGACTCAGCTGTAAAAGCTCAAGTAACAAGCAAAAATTCAATACACAGTTGCTACGTGGAGCGCCTCCACCTTCAGTTATTTCATTTACCTGCTAAAAAAGTTGTAGAAAATATTTAATCATCATTCCGAGCATTTGCAGTAAAATATCAGTATGACAGTACAATGTTGTAGAAAATATTAAATCGTCATTGCGAGTATTTGCAGCTGCGTATGGCAGTGTGGGAATTGTAATCAAGTTAAATGAGTTAAAAAATCTTTAAGTGCATTTTGCTGTTCATAAGATACAAGAGACGATTATGGTGCATTGAGGAGTTCTCCAGGCCGGTATGAAGTATATTTCATTTTGTTAAAATGGTGAGTCCGCAGAACGCTCTTACATTCTCGAACTAATAACTTTCATTTAAACGTATTCTTTATGTGTTTTCGGTTTATTCTTATACGCGATTTTGTTTTCATTGTCTTAGAAATCATCAACGAAAAATCGACGAGTACACCAGCATTGAATTGTTCAATAAAACTTTGAGGGTATAATATATTTTTACGTAATTTTCTAAAGCAAGTAGTGTTTTCTTCAGAAGTATTGAATCATCGAGATCTGTTCACCCTTCACGTAGATTATATTCTCTCGAGCCCCTGCTAGAATTAAGGTTAATTTACGAGCAATATATGCGTATATGTCAAGTCCATCTATGGAACCCCTCATCCCAAACACGAGTCAAGCTTTATGAATATCACGAACTCAATTCTTCAAAGGCATCCATCTTCGCCACCGTAAAAAACATGCTCACAAGACAGCTGTCGGAGGAGAAAATTGAAAGCTTTAAAATTAATTCAGGAAGTGCATGGTGTCATAGCTTACGGTGGCTAATTGCCGTGAAACATTGATTTCCTTCAGCATACTTTTTTAATGGGATTAACGATTTGTACCTTCATAAAATATGATAAAATAGGTGAGTGGTTTCACTAATTTAGAACTTGATTATACAAATACAGCAATGCTATGCAGAGATCAAAGTAAGTGACACCGGTTTGATGTTACAGTATGTGGTGGTTTTACGTGTTTTCAGCAGTAATTTTGATTCTTTTTTTCTTTATATCAGTAACACAAAATGTTTTGTAATACCATCACAACGCCATTCTCAACTCCATATAAAATAAAAATGATAATTTCTAAAATTCAGTAAATACTAACCCTAAGTATTTGCTGGATTAGTATTTAGGGTTAGAGTGAGTATTTAGGGTATCTATTCTATCTAAATTCTAGCAAACGTAGAGCTCTACGTATGCGTGGTATATGCTCCTATTCTGAATTGATTTCGCTTCAAATATTCTGCAAGACTACCATCGCCTCAGATTGTATCATTCTGCTGATCCTTTCAGCAATCGACGGAATCAACAAACGAATCATTTAATAAGCATAGTACTAAATCATTAAACGAATTTTCATTATGTCGTGAGCTGCGCTCCGACAACGGTTTGTTAATTCAACGACGAAGTTAGTTTTCTGAAGTTTTTACTCCTCTGTTCATCAGAATGTAACTGCCAGCATTGCTTTATCATAGCATGCAGCTTTGAGTTTTTATTTCTGAATACCTTGAATAGCTTTATTTGAATACTTTGAAGTACCTTTGGGTTAGGCTGGTGCAGGTGTTTATAAGTACTGATGAAAACGAGTTAAACTTGAAAATTGAAATTTGACTTGAACTGTTCATGGTAAATATGTTACCAAATGAGTTTTCAGTCTATGGAAACACAAAATTTCAGATAAATAGTTAAAAGATAAATGGTAATTTCTTGCCTTAAGTCCTCAAAGAAAATAATGAGTGCACATGTGATAAACAGGTAAAAATTAACCAAAATTAGTGATCTTTGATTAGCTGTGCTGATTATTTATTTAAAATCAATATTCGATCCTCCATTTCAACTCGTGATTGACGTGTATTAATTTTTGGCAATTTTGACCTAAACAAAAACGTGATAATCCCAAAGCCACATAGGATTTCCGAGTCGCAATTTTCAAAGCGCATTCTCTGATCCAAGACCGACACGCGTCTCCCTGACGTGCGCACCGGCACGCGCCCTCGTCTGCGTGCCAACATCGTCGTGCTGGACGAGGTGCAGGACGAGGTGGAGAGGCGGCGACGGGCACACCGCAGCAACCTGGCGACGCTGTCCAGTCTGCGCATGAGCACTTCTCACGACCACCTCCCGCTGCGGGTCAACGCCAGCCGCAACCTCAGTGCGTCCAGACTGCACAAATGATCACACTTACAAACTGAATGTTAACAAAAATTCAATGTCCACACGTTCAAACTGCCCAATTGTTTCCATAAATGTTTTCTTGAATTATCATAAATTAATTATTTCCATAAATGTTATCTCTAACTATTTAAAGCAATTGAATGCGAGACATCTTTTTGATTCGCTTGAAAAATGAAAGAATGGCTGAGGTGTTTTGAATGTTCGGGGGATTTGATGTTTATTTTTCATCATACGATTGCCCATATTTATCTAATGTACTCAAAGTTGGATAAAAAAATTTTACCTCCGCTCTCAATGTTATAATCTTCAAATACAGTGTACTTTTGTTCAGTAGTACTTGCACAGGGAAATGAAATAGATTAATATGAATTTTTTTGCTCCAACTAGTTTTATCTTTAATTTTTCAGGAAAATTCAGAAATTCAAAATCTTGCAATAAATGAGTTGATGAGTGAGAAGTGACTTATTTTTAGCATTTGAGAAGTAACTGCTAGAACTGTTACCATCACAAGTGATTCTCCTCAGCGGTTTTTCCCCCAGGGTTCAACTCAGCCAGACGCGGAGAAAAAGACAGTGGAGGACTGCCGGCCAAGAACAGCTCTTCCACTTCTGCTTCAGTGGGCAAACACTCAGGCACAACTCGACCTGTGCCTCGTTTGTCATCATCCAGGCAAGCACCGCCAAGCATAGATGATTTACCAACAAAAGCTCCTCCGTCGACAAGTTCAAAAAATGACTCCAGCGAAAGTCCAAATGTGCTCGTGGGCTGCAAGAACTTGCGAAAGAAACTCAAAAGCGACCACAAGAAAATTCAACAAGAGCGGCGTAGGTTGCTCACAGGGTCCACAAAACCACGCGTTAGATCGCGACCGAGCTATTTGGACTTACTTGAACAAAGACAAAACTTTCGCAAAGCTCTTGTTAATCTGCTTCATAAAGACGACGCAAAGACCCCAGAAGGCAAAGCCAAGCTGGAAATACGATATCATTACTTCGTGAGCCGCGGTCTATCGATGAAGACTTGCCCTCTCCAGAAGCAGTGGATTACCCGCATTTTGTCTCTAGTCCCCAAGCGACTCAGGTAAGAAAACTATTATCACTCTTCTCTAAAGACAAAATAAATAATTTGTAGATGTTGTTTTACCCACGACAGGCCCTTCCTCCAGAAATTTCTCAGCTTTGGCAAAAATAGTTTCCCACTAATGAATGGCGGCAATTACTGAGATCATTGCTTTGTGAGTGTGTCACACGTTTCATGACACAAAAAAGGGCAGAATTTTCACAATGAAGTTAACTTCACAAAAGAAAATGAAGCTGAGTAAATAGATCACATTCGTGAGACAAATTCTCATTTTACTAGTGTCTCAAAATTTTTATTTTATTAATGTCTCAAAATGATTTAATTCATGATAAATTTCCAGGTTAGTGCAACGTCATTGAGTAACAACGTAAGCCCAGAAATAACCATTTATTTTCTACGATAATCAATTTATTTTGATACAATATTGTTACTAGCACTCTTTGAACTGGTGAAGCCTTGAAGTGTTGTTCAAAAATGCTTTGTATTCCCACAGAACGAAATGTGGCACCAACAACCCTCTGTTGACGCAGCTGCAGAAGGAGTATGAGCAGCGAATGAGGAGCGTCGCCATTGACTTCGTTCTCAACTCAGGGAAGCCGAGGGTGAAAGATGATGCTTCTAAGCAGGTGAAATATTTTTGTTTCTAGTAGTGGTG
Organism: Platorchestia sp. MABIK; assembly: GCA_014220935.1. Taxonomy (NCBI): domain Eukaryota; kingdom Metazoa; phylum Arthropoda; class Malacostraca; order Amphipoda; family Talitridae; genus Platorchestia; species Platorchestia sp. MABIK. The sequence goes on along the minus strand of JACJUY010000207.1, from coordinate 112,023 downwards.
CACTCTAATCTTTACACAGAGTGTGCTTGGTTACAATCAAGAGAACAGGAGCGCAATGCATAAAGCAGGAGAAATGCTACGTACTGTAGACTCTGAAAAGATACATGTTGTCCACATTTGTCTAGTATGGTGAAATTGTTTGTTCAGGTCTGTTAAAATTGACGAGTGTTGGAGGCAAGAGAGAACGTTTTGTGGCCATTTTCTGAGTTGTTAATGTATGGTGTATTCGAGAGAGGTCGTACTGTGGGTTACTTGAATTGTACCGAAAGTTACTAGTGTTATATCATGACTTATTTGGGTAAAACTGCGCTTCTTGGATCATTTAGAAGTTACATTGATGAGACTGATGAGCATTTCGTTTTCACTGCGCGTGCTTGTTTTGAGAAGATGCTGCTCTAAGAAAATATGCAAAAGTATTCTGTGCAGCAGCTGAAATTTTAACGATGAGCTCTTCAACGATCAGGAAAGGCGTTCACAAAATTACAGTAAGAAATAAAAATTAAACTCACACAAAATTTTAAGAAAATTTTTAAATTTTGTGACTAAAAATTTCCATTTCCAGCGCACACGTAAAATTCCCGTGCACCTACTACTGAAAGTAGACGATGTTTAATATCCCCTTACTCTTGATACTGGTGAATTAAACATCAGCGCATATTACGATCTAAATTACTACGTTGTAGAAGAGCATACAACATTGCAGATTATTACAATCAGAATAACAACATTACAGAAGAGCATACAACGTTGCAGATTATTACAATCAGAATAACAACATTACAGAAGAGCATACAACGTTGCAGATTATTACAATCAGAATAACAACATTACAGAAGAGCATACAACGTTGCAGATTATTACAATCCGAATAACAACATTACAGAAGAGCATAGCTCACTGCAAACTGGCGAGCTTCGTGCAGTCTTCCTCCTTCGTGAGGCGCAACCTCCACCTCCTGAACCCCTGCGTCGCCGCCGCCCTCGCGCTCTGGTACCGGGAGTACAGGTGAGTTGAGTGTTCTGAATTTGCTTTTATTTACGGTTCAGGTAAATGTTCTCCGAGCAATTGTGACTAAATACTGTTAGTCGTATTTATATTTGTGTATGATTGTGCATAATTTTGCAAAGCATAATGTGACCAAATACTGTTAGTCTTATTTATATTTTTGCATAATTATACAAAGCCTGAGTAGGAGACTGAGAGCGGCAGCAGTAAAATTATGATGTTATTAAGGAAACATTGGGTAGTATTGCCAGCACAGAAAGGATGCCCAAACTTCATTATTTGATTCATATTCATAGGCAAGATGAACTCTGGAAATGAACTGACGCTATTACAAAAATTATCAATTTTTGAAGAATGTTCTTCGTTAATTTCGCCTGAGGAGGCATGAGCGAGGCAATAGGCTTCATTTAGTTTGAGTTTGTCTATCCTCTGCTATGGGGATTGGAGCCCCAGGAGTTGCGCTGTTAGGTTACCTCAGCTGTCGGTGGGCCTTCGGGAATTCTATCTATCACTTCACTTCCTCTAGTTTTCACGCCTTCTTTACTCTCTTCTTCGTCTTTTTATTTCTCTTCATTCATGACTTGCTATTTCTTCACGCAGGGTATCATGCGTGATAACACACCTTGTGTCCTGTTTCCACATTATCCTTAGTCTATGGTAAATGGTTCCTTCTTTGTCCTCTGCGACATCTTAACCAACGTATACTGTGACTCAACACTTTGACCGCATCGTACTCCTCCGGTGCCCACGGAGAGCATTTTCATAGTGCTGCTGACCGACCAGTAATCACAAACTCAATTTTGATAAATACTTAATCAAAGCTGAATGAAGGCATGACCCAGTTAATGTTAACTATTTTCAAAATGCTCACTACAATTGACTTTAAATTTGAGCTGAATATAGAACATCAGGATCTTTTAAAGATAAGCCCTACCACTAATCCTACACATAAGTTCTCTCACTTGTAACTTTCGAAATTATTCACCTATCGACTAAAAATTACTCTCAAACGAAAGATTAAAGCATACTTTGTTTTGAGAGTAATTTGAAGTCGATAGGTGCATTATTCGAAAGTTGCAAGTGGGTGAACTCATGTGTTGCATTAGTTGCGGGGCTTATCTGGAAAAGATCCGAACATCAGTTTAACCAATTACGGTCAAAGTGTTGACTACCTACTATAATTATACTCTACAGCAACTTCCGGCTGGTCCGCGTGAGCAAGATCCGGAAGTCCGGCAGCAGTTCGAGCGCAAAGCGCAGAAGTTCAGGAAAGAAAGTCAAGAGCGTCGACAGCGTGACGCTTGAAGAGTTCTCGGCTGCCGTCGCTTCACAGTTTCAGGAAGGGCAAGCCACTCTCGAGGAATGGTTCACGAAAGTTCAAATTATCTTTTACAAGGTGAGTCAATTGGCTACCCAATGTTCAATAGCCGACGTCACACGAGTGTTGAGTTGTGGGATGAATGCATTAAATCTGGGCATCCCAATTCAAGTATTCGAATGAATTTAACTTCTTTTATCGTTTCTACATTACTTCTTGGACTTCATGAAGATTTCTTGAGACGGCTATAATACCGAGGATAGTCTCGTAGTAATAAATTATCATTGGCTTCCTTCAAATTATAATGAATCTTGCTGGAAAACGTTATACACGAATAAACATTGTACATGGAAGGGTGATCAAAGTATTGCAAAATGTACCCTATCTAACTATCTATATTTTTAAATGTACCCCTATGAAAATAACAATCATTGGTCATTTCAAAATATCTTTTTCCATCAACAATACTTGCTTAAATCACTATATTTAATTTCTGCTAATTGTATAGAGCACTTAGTGTTCGCAAGCCATTCTCTCTTACACTTGGTTTGGTGTCCGGTAGTCTGGGTGCTAATTGATGCAATTACACTGATCTTCAGGATTTCTGGATCTGTGAAAATGCAGTTCCTGATGTTGATCGATCCAACGTAGTTCACTGTTGAAAATCGAATTTATTTACATTTCATGGTAAAATTTGCTCTCAGTTTTGCTGTTTCAATGTCCAGCCAAATAAATGCTTCGTACAGGTATTTAATATTTCACTGTAAGGTTCGTCCAGCCTTGGATCCTCACGTGGAATATATTTATAAACGAGGAATGAATTTATCGCAATCGAACGTTTCCCAACTACAATGATAGAAATTGTAAATATGCGATACTTTCATTCATGAGAATGATGGCATGCTTTGTGTTGTTTAGCGCCCTCTCGTGGTGACCCAAACTACCCGACAGAAAATCAGCACCACTTGTTACAAAAGACGATTGAAGGTTTGGATATCTAACCATGTACGATTTCATTTTTCATCACTTATTCTTTATGTGAGCGTTTATGTCTTATATTCTTCTTTTTCTTTTTCCCCCTCTCGCTTTACCAAAATGTTTACGCTTTCTTTTGCTAGCATTGTGAGTTGTCTCAAAGGTAACACTCTAATTTTACATCTTTTTGAGGACTTTAAAATTAAAGCTAGCTGAACTTCTTTGGGGAAAACAACTGAGCAGAAACTCAGGTTAAACCTTAAATAAATGTAAACACAAATTAAATTCATGTGGTGATGTGCTATACAACTTAGGAGAGGACAAAAACTCCTCGGTAGTACAAGGAAGCAAAATCAAGGGAAATAATTAATATAAATACATCCTATATCTTGAATTTTGACACGTTTAAAAAATTTGATTTTTTTAAAATTCGATTTTTTCAAAATTCGATTCTATCAAAATACGGTTCATTTAAAATTCGGTTCTTTTAAAATATGATTATTTTAAAATGCGATTCATTTAAAATGCGATTCATTTTAAATGCGATTTTTTAAAAATGTTTCAGGGCTTCACCGACGGCAAAATGCTCAGAGACGGAATCAAGGGAAATAATCACTACACACATGTCCTAAAACTTGAAGTTGACTCGTTTAACACGGTACTTTGATTACTGTGCGTGTGTCCTAACCCTTAAATTTTGACACGTTAAATACGGTTCTTTAAAAACATTTGCAGGGCTTCACCGACGGGAAAATGCCCGGGTTTTCACAGCCGGTGCGGCTTGCGTCTGTGTGCCAGGCGGCGGTGACGGTGATGACGCACTGCCTGCGTGCCCTGTGCGTGCTGTCCTTGGCGGGCTTCACCGCAGCCGTGACAGGCCGGCAGCCCAACCTCAGGGATGGGTCTTGTCTGGCCCTCTGGAGCCCACCTCCTAAAGGCAAGGATGTCTCGTCCATTTCTGTTGACTCGGCACCAAATTTCCAAACAATTTACGTCGTCGTACGAGTGCGACCTTCACCGACCGCTCTTGTGTCGACTTGGCTGTGTGATGTTTGAGTTCCCGGCCACAGCTCTTTAGTTTGAACTTTTCTCTAATCTGGCGGCCTTCCAAAGGTTCTAAATATAAGTCGACAGAAGTGCTTTCGCTGTACGCTCTGCCGATACAATGTCATAAATTGTTTGAAAACCTTACGCTGCTGGCGTACGCGCCACAGTGAAGGAAAAGTAGAGCCCCAGGCACTACTTTTCCTGTTTTCACAGTAGTAATTTTTACTCAAATGACTGCGAAAAATGCCCCAGTCGACATTTTTCGCATGAGCGTCGTTGATTTCAGCCGCTCAGCGCAGATGCTATGGTTGTGCGATTTAAATCATAGACTCAAACCAAAAAAATTTGGACGTGGGCAGTAAAATGTATTGGATCCATGATTCTCAGCGAGGCAATGCAGAAATTGAGGGATTGGAAATCGAATGTACAATTTCTCCTAAAACGAAAAATTTAACTGGAAGAAAACATTTTATCTCCTCAATAGTTGAAGTGGAATTGGGAAATTTAGTTTGTTCGATAAGCTTGTAATCCACAACTGAAACATTAATGAATTAATTTGAGATTCGATCGTCGTCGGTTCCCTAGCTAACGGCTATTGGTATGACTGTGGTATTAGTCTTTATGTCAGCGATTCTAACTTTACTGTTGAGCTTCACGAGCATGCATTTAATGTGACATGCGCTAGTGCTTTAATAATTTATGTTACAAACAAACATCGGCATCTAAGGATGCTTTATTTCCAATCAAGCCTGATACATATGATCTTAAGCATTGGTTTTTCAAATGTCTTATAACTAACACTATATATAGGACACCATGACGGTTCCCCCGTGAAGCCGGTACCCATTTCCGACACCTGGGTTGAGTGGGGTATGGTGCTTGAGCTTTCCCTTATACCCAACGGGGAAAATCGCCGCGCCAGTGCCGGGATACGAACCAGGGTCTCCAACATGCAAGGCCGATCCCTTCACCACTGTACCACAGCGAGCACTTGCGTAACTTGAAGTAAAATCAAGGTGATGCGTTTCTTTCTTTAAGGGCATGAAAGTTTTATTAAACAGCGCTAACGGTTGGTATTTTTTTTAGAATTAAACGTGCGAATATTAATTTGATGAATAGTTTTCATGAAATTAAATGATTTAATGTAATATTTCAAAAACTAGTTATTGAGTTAAAACTATTCTCTAATTTTACAAAAACGGAATCATCTCATTCTTCACATTTTTGAAATAATTTTCAAGGCTTCGAAACTTTGGCTGGGACAAAACCATAACATAGTAATTTTCTCACTTCATTTAATTTTCTACTTGAGTTACTGAGGGGGACAATCCGCCAAAACGTTGTGGGAGCTTGGCTTTTTCGGGCATCGCCACATTTACTTTGCTCGGATGGAACTTCTTTTTTCATTTCTTTGAGGCGGAGACCAACTTAAAATGTTACTAAGCGACATTATTTTGAACGCTTAGAGCAAAGTTGAGAAAGGCATTTAAGAAATAATTCTTTTGATATATTTTCAGAGTTCATTGCTTAGATTATCTATTAAAAAATATGTTAGGTGTTTGTGTTGAGGTAATTCAATGACTTATCCGTTTTGTTGTTTTGCTCATCTCCTGAGAGAGTTGTTTAGCTTATCAGTTTAGACAAAATATGGCCTATCTGTCAAGAAAATAGCCTGCCCTATCTATTAACACATGGACTGTAGCAGGTAAAACTTAAGCTTAATATCCACCTCTAATTTGAAGTCAATTGTAGTAAGCAATGCTGAAAAAACGAAACGTTGACTGAATCATGTTTTCATTTACTTTTGATTAAGTGTTTTTTTTTAATTGAGTTGGTGGTTACTAGTTGGTCAGCAGCATAATGAAAACTCCCTCAGGGACCAAATATGGCTCACGTCGCAGTCAAAGTGTTGAAGAAATAGACCTACCATCTGTTGAAATAAATCTCTCAGGATGATAGTTTGGGCACCTAAGGCAACATTCTGGCCTGCATGTTGAGATCACTGTTTAGTTTTTCTGTTAAAATAACCTAATAGCCTTTTAGTTTAGATATTTAATTGACACCAGATTTCGTCTTCATTTAGGATATCTGTTACGCTAATATTTTTCAGTATGCGATATTATTTCGCCCATCACCCACATTGGGGCGAAAATATTAACAGTTTATGCAAAAAGCATCAAAATCGGGTCGATAATTCTAAACAGACGATAATGGTAATGCTATTTATGTTGTAGTCTGATCACCGCAGCCACCGTAGTATTGATTCAGTTGTGAATCATATTTTTCATTTCAGAACTCACCCCGGCTCCTGAAGATGAGGAGGAGGTTGTTACAAATGAAACTTGTACTAAAGTTTTCGAAAACGATGAACAAAACGGACCGACTGCTTCCATGTGTCAGAATCCCAACAAGCCTTTGCGTCTCAAACTGCAACTGGTTTTGAATGATAAGAAGGTAAGTTACAACTACTCGTACATTGAAGATTAATTTTATAAAATGTTGCTGAAATTTACAACTTGATGAAGTTTCATCGTCCACAGGGTCTGTATGCCTTGCAGCAGCCTTGTGTCTATTTCTGTGTACTGGCTGATCGGAATTAAATTCTGATTCGCGCTTCACAAAAATCTGACTTTTAAAATTAGCATTTGGAGCACAGTTCATGCGAGGAGATTACGCTGGGCGAGGAGGCGGGGAGGGAAGTCCAACACTCAGGCCAGTGTTATTGACTAATTTTTGCAAGAGCAAAAATTAGCTGCAGCTACTGCAAGTTAGAGTATATTATTTAAATTATATATTAATTTATTTATTTATGTATTTTTCGACAGCCACGCAATGAATACCGCTGAGTCTTAGAGTTTATATAGTTTCCGAGAGCCTTGAATTGAGTCTTAGGAAGAGGATGTGTGACTGGGTGCGTGTGTGATCTTATTGGAAGTGTGACTCATGAGTAGCTACCTTATCTCTGTTGAGGGAGGTGAGTATATCTGGTACACAGGTTACGTTTACGATTTGTTAACTTTGTTTAACAGATACCTTCTTCCGTAAGAAATCTGTAGAACATCAGTTCGTATCTTATTTTCTTATTCAATTTCTATGAAATAAAAAAATTAAATAAGTCCTTTCATCGATACACTAAAGCTGATTTTTCAGAGGTAGTTGACATGGTTGAAAGATTGAAAGGGTCCATGTTCTCGACACGATTTTTTAAATTTTATGAATCAAGGTCAGAAAAAATACACACTCTTTGTTCTCAATTTATTTAGGCTTGTAGTAAAATAACTTATACGTTGTTGACGACTCTAAAAAATTTTTTTGGAAAGACATATTGATTAATTATCGGATAACTAAAGCTCGTATAACTCAAGACATCTTTTTGAAAATTTTCTCAACACAACAGGGATCTAAAACAGTGTAACTTTTAACACCGTCCAGTGACTGTGACTAAGTGACTCTGTGTGTATAGCGACTAAGACTGTGTTACTTTTACCACCGTATAGATTGGACTCGAACCTGTACATATAGAGTGAGCTTGTTCAGGGGTCGAAATATGCAAATATGAAATTTCAAGTCGTTGAACTCTGAAATTTGGCACGTGATAAAATAAGGCCCAAAATTTAGAAAAAAAAGGTCCTTTTCATGCCAACTGATATCAATAAAAACCTTCCACATCGCGATATCCGATCATGAAGAAAAATGTTTTTTTTTGTTATGTTAAAGACCATCTTTTTTCGGTTCACTGCCGTCCTTTTTTTTAGCACCTACTACTTTCTTCATCAACTCTTGTCTTGTTTCATGAACTTCCATCTCAACTTAGTTTCTCTGCACCTTCTGCATAGATTCCGCATTCCCTCATCTCCGTCCTAAATGGTGTCTTTCTCCTTCCTCACTTTGGAACGCCTTTGTTGCGGTTAAGGAGATTTAAACTAATATCTTCCTGATCTAATCTTCACCAGATCGAATTTCGGCCAAGCTTCGACAAGATCGAAGCCTCGATGCTGGCTGTGTTCGGCCGGACGCTGGAGGTTTGCAGCGCGCTGTGCCGGCTGGAGTGTCGCCTCTTCGCCGAGTGGGACGGTGCTGACGGCAAAATGAAGGTGTCGTGTTGTTGTTGCAAAATGAAGATGGGGTGTTGTTGTTGCAAAATGAAGGTGGGGTGTTGTTGTTGTTTCAAAATGAAGGTGGGGTGTCGTTGTTGTTTCAAAATGAAGGTGGGGTGTTGTTGTTGTTGCAATATGAAGGTGGGGTGTTGTTGTAAAATGAAGGTGGGGTGTTGTTG
>JACJUY010000207.1:2167-99994 GCA_014220935.1 Platorchestia sp. MABIK | reverse complement strand
TAACCAGTAAACTCGTCTAAAAACGTCTCCGACTTTGACTCTCCGAAAGTAATCACCACGACGGAACACCAACGACGGCACATTTTGGTAGCGAATGTTTTTAATTTCATGTTTGTTTTTACCTTTGGATTTTCTAAATGATGAGTGATTTGTAATCTTAACTTTTACAGTGTTGAGAATGACCACTGCTAGTTGGTCGAAAAGTTCACTTTTATCGATTTTATCATCTAATTAGTTCAAAATGAGGCTAAGCGTTGTGTCATTAGTCTTCCTATTTTTAATTGAAATTAAAAAATAAGTACAACAACGGAAAATATTTCATAAATGAACTTTTCTTTCCAGGGCCGAAGAGGTTGGGGTAGGAGGGTTATGAAACTTTCTGCGATGCATCGGAAACTGACTAGAGAGCTGTGTGCTAGTGAATTTTATGGTCCGCAAACCTCAATGCAGAGCTAAACAATCGGGAATTTTTTTTTCTCAGTTTAAAATTGACATAGAGAATGAGTAAGTAAGCTTTACACCGAGTTGATTGATTTCGGGAGAATATATAAAAATTCCTTGACAGAATATGTTCGTCTGTCGTTAATGATTAAATTCTTGAGAAAAACCGACTTTTTCACTAGATTTGTTGGGGAGATCCAGCGAAAAACAGGGTTCAGTAGTCGAGTATGGTCGAGAAAAGCGCTTCCTGGTAATAATAAATTTGACACGTGCAGGCTGAGGAAGAAGTCTCACAATTCAAGTCCGGAGACGCAGATTTCGAAAGCTACACCTCGAAGATTCAGGAACTCGCCGACTTGGAGACTGACATCCTCACCACCAGCAGGAAGGTGGGATCTACATACGTGCTACCTGCGTAGGATACAAACGTAGTGCACGATTTGTGTAACCTTATCAGTCCTTGTTTTCTAGTGAAGCTTTCGTATGACCTTATGAGTCATTATTTCTTAGTGAAGCTTTCGTATGACCTTACGAGTCATTTTTTCCTAGTGAAGCCTTCGTATGACCTTACGAGTCATTATTTCCTAGTGAAGCTTTCGTATGACCTTACGAGTCATTATTTCTTAGTGTAGCTTTCGTATGACCTTACGAGTCATTATTTCCTAGTGAAGCTTTCGTATGACCTTACGAGTCATTATTTCTTAGTGAAGCTTTCGTATGACCTTACGAGTCATTATTTCCTAGTGAAGCTTTCGTATGACCTTACGAGTCATTATTTCCTAGTGAAGCTTTCGTATGACCTTACGAGTCATTATTTCCTAGTGAAGCTTTCGTATGACCTTAGGAGTCATTATTTCCTAGTGAAGCTTTCGTATGACCTACGATGAAACGTCGCTTGTGTTTTGTGTTGTGCTTCCTTATGGTGCGTCCCTCAGGCCTTGCGGGGTGAAGTGATTCTCTCAAAAGTATAATTTAAAGGACTAATGCACGACTAACTAAAGCAAGGCAGAGACGGATGTCCTCCAGAAATTCTACTGCAATTTCAACAGCCTTACTAAGTGGATGTTTGATGTCAGGTCACTGAACCCCACATTCTTTAAAATGTAAATTACTGCGTCCTTGATCAGAAACATTTTGCTAAATTTTCGCTTCAAAAACAAGCAAGTTTGTGCACGATCAAATAAAGAATCTCTGTCAAAGCATTACAAAGTTAATATCTGTACCTAGATATTTTAGGTTTAACTAATTAGGTAATTTTTAGTTTATTCCTGCATTAAAAATCATATTAATGGCCTTCCTTGAAAGCATGAAAAGTAATCATGTTTCCTGTTGTATTATTTTACGTAGAGTGGAACAATAGATGACAAAGAACTACGAACTAGAGATAAAACAATAGCTAAAAGTTTTAAAAGAAAATGAAAATTATTTATACTGCATCTGGTAAATCGGAAGTAAAGATTCTATGTTTCTTTGCGTTTCGAAAAGTAGCTGGAAGTTTTTGAATCAAATTAGTCGGAGCCAATCTCGTAGAGTTAGCTCCGTAGAGTTAGTCTAGTATGGTTAGCTCCGCATAGAGTTAGCCCCGTATAGAGTTAGTCATGAACGGGCGTTGGTGAAAAAAGTATAAGTTTTCATTTCTTGAAATGACCTTCTCATTTTAATCCCTCCTTACCAGAATGAGATAAGCCTGCACACTGTAGCCCTTGCATTTCTTGCCCGATCGTTGCGTTGAATAATCTACTCCACGGAGAATACACCCAACGTTTCAGTTAGAGGCCTGAACAATTTTTCATGAATAATTTTTCAAATAAGATATTTACTTGCCCTCATGTTTTTGAGCTCTTCTTTTGAGCATCGGTTATTCTTAATTGGAGTTTGGATGCAGATAACACTTATTTAAATAATGGGCCAATCTCCATTACCCTAAAACAGCTTTACACTTTTTCCAGACAGGCAAGTGTACTAGGAATTTGAATTTCTTCGAACAAAACGATGCATCATCATTGCCACATCAAGTTAAATAATACATCGCTTGTGAGATGTTGAGCTATTTCTCGCTGGCCATTGACATAATTTTATTTGATGTTGATAAATTATCATCTTTCTGATTTAATAATTTACTGATTTAATAATTACCTGATTTAATAATTTTCTGATTCAATAATTTCGCTGATTTAGTAGTTTTATGGATTTATTAATATTACGGATTTAATAATTTAACGGATTTAATAAGTGTTTGGATTCAACATTTCTACGGACTTGATAATTTTACAGATTTAATAATTTTTATGATGTAATAATTTCAGAGAATGATATTTCTATTGCTCTTTATATGACTTACGTGGGTGTGTGTGTGTGTGGTGCAGGTGGTGGAGGTGGGGAGCTACACGATGCACTGCGAGCTGCTGGTGGAGGCGCTCGTGTGCCGCGTGTCTGCGCTGAGGCGCGACCTGCTCCAGCACCTCCACACGCGCTACTCCGCCACCGCCGCCACGTGCGTTGCGTACCAGTAGAACTAACGAGCTCGTTCCCTGGGCAGGAGATAGAATTTTCATAATGCATCCGAAAGAGCACACCATTGATACAATGCCATTGATATGTTAATTTGGCTGAATAGCCAGGAATCTGGAAGTTTTTGCTGTTTTCCGCAACTGAACACAAATTCAGTCATTCTTTTTTCAAGTCTGGATTTTATTATGCTTAATTTTTTTAATTTAGATTTAAAACTGCATGTATGGTTTCACTTTTTGCGCAGAAGAATTCGTTTTCAGAGTTATACCTACACTACAAGCTCGCTTCATGCCTTCAATATCGTTAGCAGTGAAGTGAAAAACTACAAACTTAGTTCAGCGATTCGAGTTCCTTATATTACTCAATGCGAAAATATCAGACCCATGTGCATGTTTCTCACGTACTGCACTTCAGACACATGCACCTCCTAAACAACATTTTTTTACATCATGTAATACCATTAACTTTCAAAATAATATTCCAGGGTTCTTACTGTAAAATTAATTTAAAATACACCCGGGAATAAAAGGCAATTCTGGCGCCCGCAGCCTGCACTCGGAGCTGCAGGAGATCACAGAGCGAGCGCTGAGCACGCCCGGCGACACGCTGGAGCTGACGGCCCACAAGCGCTACATGGAAGACATCATGGAGAACCAGCGGGCCCTGCTGGAACAGAGGGTCTGGAGTCTCCATAAACAGCTCCAGGTGAACTTTGACCTTAGGGTAAATGTATTTTGGCCCTAGGGTCCCAATAATTGTCCTTGGGCCCTTAGGTAAATGCATTGCGTCTATTGAATATAAATTAAAAAATATGTTATTTCTCAGAGGCAGTAGAAATAATTCTTTAAGAGTAACTAATTTCTCATGAATTGTTGAATTCTGATTAATTTCGTCGATATTTCATTTCAAACCATCTACAATCCCAAATTTGAAGTCGGATAACCTCTTAACTTTTGAGGCAAAATTCATCACGCGAGTTTAGAAAAATCGAGAGGAAACATTTTACATTTCGAAATTCAGGTTATTTTCTTAAATTTTCACTGGGTTAAATGGCACAAGTCTCTCAGGCGTCTTACTTCTGGTTAAATTTAACCTTTACTACATATAACATAAATACCTAGAGCCTTTTCAAAGCGTTGAAAGAAAATATTTCGTGAAATAGTTGAGCATATTTTAGTAAAGCCGTCGTTAAACGATTCTAACAGAGAACATAAACGTTGTGGCAGTTTCAACAGAGAACACGCATGGTTTTACTTCAATTGTTAACACAGAAAATGAATATTGCTGCTGCACTTTTTAACAGATAACATGCATGTTATTGCCGCAGCTTTCAACAATAAAACATGAATGTTGATTTAACCAATCACTCGCGACCAAAAAGAACGGGTCATTTCATAGGAACACAAGCATGAATAAAACTGAAGTGAAGACTATCATGAAACTTGACAACGTAATTTTTTATTGTTTATGTTGCAGTTCCTAACCGAGAACATGCAGTTTTCAACATTAAAAGATAAATATTGTTGTTGCAGTTCCTAACCGAGCACATGTCGCTGAGCTCGGAGGAGTGCGAGGAGGCAGTGCGGCCGCTGGTGCGCTTCATCAAGCTGCCCGAGGTGTTCCGCCTCCACCTCCAGATCGTCACCGAGAAGCGGGCCGAGTACGAGGCACTGCTGAAGGTAATTTATGCTTAAGAGGTCGATCCTTCACTTCACATAGGTTTGGGGAGTAAGCTCATTTGATTTGTTTCAATGGAAACGAATGAGAATCAGCATGCAAATAGGAGAACTTGTGTATTACAATATTGTACTTATCAAAAAATTGTCGATGATGTTGTTATAACTGCACGTCATAATATGCCCTTTTTTAGTGATCTAATAATTTAATTATCAAATGTGATGCCTTTTCAAAACTCATAACATATCTCAAATACTCTGTTGTCATTCAGATGAGTGTGTTTTTAACTACGTACACGACTAGAAAACTTGTGGGCTCGGATTCTATTAAACAAAAACAACTAAAAATTTCGAGCTATCTGCAAATTTTTACTCTACTTAAGCTTCAGCAAAGCTCACAATTCATTACACAGTTTACGATTTCCAAATCAACTTCTATTTTTTACAGTTTGCATCCTTCAGTCAAAATATACTACGGAAAATCTCAAATTCTTCTAAAGGCTAAGCACTTCTGCTTTATCCATCCATTCATAGCTGGAACTTTTTCCATTCACTCATAACTGGAACTGGAGTAGAGTTGAAAAATTGGAAAAGAAATTCATTAGGCACTTGAAATTTCACAATTTTTTTCGGAACCGGTACCCACACCCTCGATCGGACCGCAGGAGCGCCGCGAGCGGTTCCAGGATGAACTGACGGAGAGCGCCAAGCAGCTGGAGGAGTTCCAGGAGCTGGGAGACGTGGCCGAGCTGCACGACTACCAGAAGAAGGCGCGGGTCCTGCAAGCGAAGCTGGACGAGGCGGCGCAGTACATCGACCACATCAACAAGGAGGAGGAGGCGCTCGGCTGGAACACGACCCACTACCCTCTCAGGAAGCAGGTGGGTGCGCAATTGAGTAGGCCTCTGCTAGCTTCCCTGCCGCTGGAAGCACATGTGCTTCCAGCCGTCTCATGCTGAGTAAGGTCTCATGTTAAGTAAGGTTGTAAGTAGCTGAGTTTAAAGAACGATTTACTACTGGAAAAATAATTGTAATTTTCCTAAGAAGTGTGAAAATGAAATAGCGTGATGATATTTTACCTCGTATGCTTAAATCTCTTCTAAAAATGTTGAAATAATTGAAATGCTGTTCATTCCCACCGATACGTAAATGACCAATTTACCTAGTGGCACTTTGTGCCCCAATATGCAGTCGACGAGTGAATTCGTTTAATACATGGGTTTGTTAAAAAAGGTTGCTTACGAGTTGCGAGTGTCCACAGTTTTGTTGAATTTTAACGGTAGCTGAAGATGACTTTCGATTTCAATTACACTTTCTCTTTGTAGTTCGTATACGAGACATTGAATTGAAATGATAAAAAAAAGAAAAAGTGCAGCATCAAGCCATTTTGCGTGTAGTGGCGTACAAGATCTGGAGTACAAAGAGATTCAAATTCACGCGCCTTCTCAGACTTTCCTGAAAAAGTACATTAAAGCTCAGGTGTTTTTCGTCATCATCTAAAAGCGCACTGAAAAGTTTAAAGTGAACTACTATGATTTTGTTCAGCTATTATAGAGTACTGGTGTGCAGAAAATTGCTCGCATGTACTCATGTCCTCATTAAAAAACAACTCCTTTATTTTGTGGGCTACAATTCAGAGCGTTTACTTTTATTCGTTATTTTCCTGCTCTATTCAAAACGTGAATATTTTAGCCCTGTGTTGAAAACTATTTGTGGAATATTCATTAGAGCGTTTAAGTTTTCAATGTAAACTTCAACTTGTTCAATTTACGATCAGCTCAACCTTTTTGAAACTGTTCAAATCTTCGTCTTTCTTTTAACCCTCTCTCATCACTCCTTCTTATTTTCTCAACCTTCATGTATCTCTCGTGCTTATTCTCTCGACCCTCTCTCATCTCTCGACCCTCTCTTATCTCTCGACCCTCTCTTATCTCTCGACCCTCTCTCATCTCTCGACCCTCTCTCATCTCTCTTTCTTATTTTCTCAACCTTCGTGTATCTCTCTTCCTTATTCTCTCGACCCTCTCTCATCTCTCGACCCTCTCTCATCTCTCGACCCTCTCTCATCTCTCGACCCTCTCTCATCTCTCGACCCTCTCTCTTCTCCCATCTCTCGGCCCTCTCTCACCTCCCCCTCCCCCTCCCCCACCCTCACCACGTCCCCGGCAGGTGGCCGACAAGCTGGCGCCGTTCCTGAAGCTGTACGAGACGGGCGTGGGGTGGTGGGAGCGGCTGGAGCTGTGGCTCACCTCGCAGGTCGGCTCGCACGACCCCGACGCCGTCGCGCAGGACGTCGCCGCCACCTGGCGCGGCGTGTACAAGCTCGAGAAGGTCTTCGCTGATGTGCCCGCTGCCAAGACGCTCGTCGTCGCCGTGAGTCCTTGGGTGGCTTCCTTAATTACAGGGATCGCCGCAAAGCAGCTCTTGATTTTGTAGCTGGCGCTGAACGTGCCAACTGTGGAATCGAGTGGAACAAGTAGATGTATTTTAATGAATCAGTAGAAATGAATTGAAATCGGTCAGGTGAGCAAGTAAATATGATTTAATGGACCATGAGCAATGACTTGATATCGGCCAGGTTCGTCAGCGCATCGAGCAGTTCCGAGAACACCTGCCGCTGGTGCTGACCCTCGGCAACCCCGGTCTCAAGGAGCGGCACTGGGAGAAGATCTCTGAGGTTGTGGGGTACCCTCTGAGGTGAGGGGTGCTGTGTGGGGTACTCTGTGAGGTATGAAATAAGTGGGGGACTAAATTGAAGTAAGGAAAACTGAGTTGAGAAGTACCGTTCGAAACGAGGGGTACGTCGTGCAGTGAGGGTTGTGCGATTGAGAGCCTAATTAGATGCTACCGAATTAGGAAAGTTAGAATCTTTTCCTCGCTAAAATGTTTAGTTTCTTCGTAAATTTCAGTAATGTGAAAGGCTTTTATCTCATCATGATGACCTGCAAATTTCATCGGCTAATAAGGGAACGCTAGTCAAGAAGCTGATAAAATGCGTTAATCTACCAAATTGAATGGGATTTCAATGAGTATGTAAAACTAAGTGGTCAGCGCCTCTTTCCTTCCGTGTATTATTTCCATTTAGCCAAAACATTGAGCCGAATTGGTTGGTTATCACTTCAAATAACTGATAGAATTTTGTCTGAACATGTTAGTTTATGATATGTTACTGAATTATAGAGTATAATAACAAAAACTTAGAGTTTTATTAGCCGTCAAATGTTACAGCAAATAAAATCTTTTATTTTC
This sequence comes from Platorchestia sp. MABIK, assembly GCA_014220935.1. Taxonomy (NCBI): domain Eukaryota; kingdom Metazoa; phylum Arthropoda; class Malacostraca; order Amphipoda; family Talitridae; genus Platorchestia; species Platorchestia sp. MABIK. The sequence continues at coordinate 92,117 of JACJUY010000207.1, read as the reverse complement.
GACCCATTTATTTTCCACAAAAGTTCATTTCAGGACCTTTTAAGTTTGAAAGCATGAGATATACTGAACTTCAGAATCGAAGACAATGGCATGCGTAAAAATAACAAGACATGTAGAATAATAAGTGAAAATTGTTCGTTGAGTTCATTGGTTATTGAGTATTATTGTTCAAACCCAAGTTTACGGATATTAAACTTATTTTACATAGATATGATACTAAAAATTTCCTTCCGCAAAGTAAGTTTAATTTTAGCGTTACCTTATCTACTCTGCTAGATTCTTATTTTAATTAGCTATTACGTAAATCTTTCTCAAACTTGAAATACTTTGTGTTAAGCGCGCGGTAAAACTCAACATTTTTCGTCCGCATTAAATCGTTCACTTCGTGATTCACTTACTTTTGGCCCAGATCTGACCCATCCACAACGCTGCAGCGCATCATCGACAGCAACCTGGAGGAATATTTGTCGAAATTCGAAGGCATTTCTGAGGCGGCGTCAAAAGAGCACGTCTTCGAAAGAAACCTCGAGAAAATGAAGGTGAGACGCTATAAGAACATGAAGCCTGGTGAGTAATGGTCTCGTTCTCTCTAGCAGATTGAAAGCCAGAGTATAGATAGCTTTAGTTCGCTCCGTACAAATTCTTCACTTGCAAAAATAATGGAACATCTTTGTTAGTCGCTCCATTCCTACTTTCGTGTTCTGCGATGATTTTTTGAATGTTAAAAATGAACAATCTTTATTGTTTTTTTTCCAGGGTGTTGTGCATTGTTTTTTCTGTTTTTTTAACGTGAGGGAGTCTCACATGTCTCACATGTCTCACATGTCTCACATGTCTCACATGTCTCACATGTCTCACATGGTAGATGTTTATGAAACTTTAATTTGTGGCTCATGAAAACGTTTGTAGTTTATTTTCCCTCACAAAGAAAAAGGAAAGCATGAACTTAATAGTACTAGATACGAACGACAGCATCATTTTCCCCATTGAGCCTAAGAAACGTACGGTTATTAATAATAACCATTACAGTTATGCAGCATTTTTCGTCTTGACATTACTGTAGACTCCACATTTTCAATGCGCATCAACAAAATTCTCCAAAAATGGTTTTTGCTCATGTTAGCAACCCACTGCAGAAGTTTTTTGAGTGTCACGAAACTGCGCTCGGTGGCCACGCCAGGGAATGCAGCGAGCAAAACCCTGTAAAAACAGTTTCTGATCTTAAATCATTCCCTGCACAAATTCCTTGCATGTCACGAAACTGCGCTCGGTTGCCCCGCCAGGGGATGTGGCAAGACATGGAGCTGGCACTCAAGCCACACCGAGACTCGGACACGTACGTGCTGGTCGCCGTAGAGGACATCCAGCTCCTGCTGGACGACCACATCGTCAAGACCCAGTCCATGAGGTCATCTCCGTTCATCAAGCCCATCGAGTACGAAGTGGTGAGTCGTGGTAGACTTGGTATAGAAATTCACCACCTTTCATTAATCTCAATATGGACCACGAGTTCTCACCAGTCGTCAAACTCATCGAATATGAAGTGGCGAGTCTGCTTTTAGTCTACATGGTCCACAAGGATCAATTCCACCCGCTGAATCAGAGCAAAGTTTTTGCTCTCTCTATCCACCAGCTCTTTCATGTTGATTATTGTTTTGTTATAAAATAGTGAGCTCTGGCCAGTTTTTCGGTACATAATTTCTTGAGTAATTTATAAATCGACGCACGTTTTTTTCAATGCACTTTAACCTTTCAAGAAGCTAAAAATGATTAAAATCGTCGGCTATGAGTAAAAGCATTTTTCACAGAATTTTGAAATTTGAATCTCATTCAATTTTTACTTGTTTTTTAACTTACAAGCAATGGGTGAGAGCATGTGTCACCACATCCACACCTCTGCTCATCCTCCATATTTGGACTCGTCCATGTTCTCAGGTCTACATCCATTACATCCACATTCACTCTACATACCCATCCACAAAACATTCAAATCCTCACAATATTAACATCTTTGCCACATTCACATCCTTACCTTATCCCCATCCTTGCAACACTAACATCCTCACAATTTCTACAGTTTTGTAATATATACATCTTTGAAACAATCATATTCTAGCAATATCCATAATCTTGCAACATTTATATTCTCAATACATCCACTTCCTCACAGCATCCACATTGTTTCAACAGTCATGTGCCGGCTGACCCATGCATGCACCACTCACCCACACACACACCACTCACCCACTCACCCACCCACAACTCACCCACTCACCCACACACCCACACACCCACACACTCACCACTCACCCACTCACTCACACACCCACCACTCACCCACACACCCACCACTCGCAGGGCTCGTGGGAGTCGACGCTGTCGCAGCTGCAGGAGGTGCTGGACGAGTGGCTGCGGGTCCAGGCCACCTGGACGTACCTGGAGCCGATCTTCGGCTCTCCAGACATCATGGCGCAGATGCCAGAAGAGGGACGCCGGTAACAAGACGGAAATTGTTTTTTCCTTGCAAAAATGACGAATCCTCACTAGCTTTTTGTTCTTTTTCTCGATAATTACTGATATGATTCGGCTTCTGAATTTTCTTTGTGGAACACAAAGTTATCTTCTTTAGTTATATTTTGAAAAAGAGGAGGTTTGGAAGTTTCATGATCAATTTCTTGGCTTCATTAGCACTTTGATTGCAGTTGGTTAAACGTAAGTTTAATGTTCAACTAAAATTTGAAGTCAATTGTAGTGAACAATTTTGAAAATAGCAAACTTTAGCTAGATCGGACCTTCATTTAATTTGGAATTTATGAAAATCGAATTTGTGATTACTGGTCGGCCAGTAGCATTATGAAAATTCCCTCCCTGGCCACCGGTGGCGCACGTTGCGGTCAAAGTGTTGAGCCTTCTGCTATCATACTCCACTTTTGTTCAACTTTTGACCTTTTCAGCTGCAGACAAAGAGCTTAAATCAATTATGTTGGCCGACAGGTTCAACACGGTGGACAAGACCTGGAAGGACATCATGAAGAGCGTGCACCACAACAGCAAGGTGCTCGCCGTGCTCGAAGTTGACAAAATCCTGGAACGTCTGAGGAAGTCTTCAGAGCTGCTGGAGCTCATCCAGCGCGGCCTCAACGAGTACTTGGAGAAGAAGCGGCTCTACTTCCCTAGATTTTTTTTCCTGTCCAACGAGGAACTTCTCGAGATTTTGAGCGAAACAAAAGATCCGAGCAGGTTTGGGATTTAATAAAGAAAGTTAATGAATTTTTCATATAATTAAAAAATCAAATTTCGTAACGAAACGAACAGAGTAGTGTTTCATGTTAAAAGTCCTAATTAAAATACGAAATAATATTGAAGGAAAATATACTAGTTTCAAATTGTTCTATTAAACAAATTTTCCTTGGAGCTTTCCACGCTGCCCTCGCTCATCAGTAGAAACTGGAAAATGAACACTTATTGCTCATTGTGTGGAAAACCCAGCGCATAATGGAATTTGGTTAAAAGATTGCGAAATAGCAAAAAATGTACGAGCAACAAAATTAAAAATTAAAAGTTTCTAAGAGTACAATTTTTAGAAGTACATATTACACCAAAATGAGCAAACTTCACCCAAAAAATCAGAAGTCTCTAACTAAGAATGTTCTTCCTTGGTCCGTAATTCATCTCAAGAAGTCAACTATTAGTGGCAAGAATACGTCTGTACCTTCAGGCATTTTAAGTTTGATGACTGGTTATTCCGTGCAGTTGGCTCATTCTAGACAAATCTCCTACTGTATAAAATAATTTTCACTTGGGGAAAATTTTTATTTATCTCTTCTGTAAGTGGTTTTGTTCATTCTATATTTCCTCTCAGGGGACACAACTACATTATATCTATAGGGGGAAAATATGAGGTCCCGAGGTGGTAGTTAGGTAGGCCTTTCAGTCGGGCTAGAATGGGGTTTTAAATTTGTTCAGGACTATCTTTTTGCGGTCCATTGTCATCCTGTCTTCCAGCACCTCTGATTTTCTTTTTCGATTTTTAACTGATTTCAAAACTTTCCTTGCTGTTTCCATATGCAGCGGATCTCGGGTGGAAACACACCTTACGCAAAGATTGCACGTTCCCTTAACTCCATGCTAAATCGTGTCTCCACCCTTCCTTTTTTTGAAAACATTCTTGTGGTTTGGGGGGGGGGGGCGGAAATTAACACATAATTTAATTCAATCTGCCTCATCCCTGCAGAGTGCAGCCGCACCTCAAAAAGTGCTTCGAAGGCGTCAACGCGCTGAATTTCAGCGACGAGGCCGATGTGACAGCCGTGCGGTCGAGCGAGGGAGAAGTGATCACTTTGTGTCAGGCCATCAGCACCTCCAACGCCAGAGGGCAGGTCGAGAAGTGGCTCGTCGAGCTCGAAATGAGCGTCAAAGAGAGCATCAAGCAGGCGAGTTGGAGCCAACGAAAGTGGTTCGAAATTTTTGTGTGGCTCGTGACTTGGTTATGAGGCTAACGACAAATCGTGGTCGACGGTTGAAAGTAGGCTTCAGAATTTGTTGTACGCGTTTTGGTTTCGGAACAAGTCGTAGTGGTTACTCACTATTGTGGTTTCTAACTTGATGTCTGCAATTAGAAAAAAAGCTTGACTTTTAGCACATTCATCGACTTAATCATAGGGTTTGTACCCGAACGAGTCTGGACAAAGTGGAATTGAGCTTTCAAAATACTGCGACCCTTCCTGTTGTATGAAGCTTGTAAAAGCTGTCAAGGCTTGCTAATTAGGTTTAAGAAATTGCCACTTAAGTTCACAAATATGTCTTTTAAATATAACTTAAATTTTTTTTACAACATTGAAGGTATGGAAATAAAACATAGATTGCCCTAAATCTCGCGTTAAGTAAATAGCACTTGAAAAATCTTCGGTTTGAAAATGACCAAGCACAAGTCTTGTGCTGATAATTCACACTTTTGTTTTCCTTAATTATTTGTACCTTTTTTAACTTTATCTGTTTATTGAATTCAATTTTTTAGGTACATTTATTTAAAATAGGTCCTAGTATAGCAGAATGATATTTGAAGTACCTGATAGCAACTCTTTCATTGATTGTTACGTTTATTTGAACTCGGCAGCAGTTTCAATTTTTGCCTCGTTTTCTCTATAAAACTGAGCAATTGAAAATCTGTAGGCGGGCAAGTGCAAACTTACTCTGTATATTGCTGGAAACAATTTCAATATCTTGTTTTGATTGTTGTACGCAGCAGTAAATGCATCCCCATCTCTGTGTTCGCACAAGTCAAATTAATATTTCCCTTTTTAATTTCTGCATTAATTTTAACTTAAGTCGCTTCCAGCAAAGTTTAGGATCATACGCCACGTGCTACAGCACAGCGTAGCCGCGTCAACTGAGCCTAGCTTCCGTTTCAATCTCTACAATACGAAGTGAAATATTCACAAAGTTTGGCTTCAGGTGGTAAAGCAGTGCATGGAGGCGTACCCGTGCAAAGCGAGGGAAGACTGGGCGCTGGAATGGCCGGGGCAGGCCATCCTCTGCGTCTCGCAAACCTTCTGGACCACCCAGGTCTCCGAGGCCATGAGGTGATCTGCTCCTGTCTCTCTTGTTCCTGTTTTGTGTACTTGTGTTCAGCTCCTGCCTAACTCACTTCGTTTTGTGTACTTGTGCTGAGCTCCTGCCTAACTCACTTCGTTTTGTGTACTTGTGCTGAGCTCCTGCCTGACTCACTTCTTTTGTGTACTTGTGTTCAGCTCCTGCCTAACTCACTTCGTTTCGTGTACTTGTGTTCAGCTCCTGCCTAACTCACTTCGTTTTGTGTACTTGTGCTCAGCTCCTGCCTAACTCACTTCGTTTTGTGTACTTGTGCTCAGCTCCGCCTAACTCACTTCGTTTTGTGTACTTGTGCTCAGCTCCTGCCTGACTCACTTCTTTTGTGTACTTGTGTTCAGCTCCTGCCTAACTCACTTCGTTTTGTGTACTTGTGCTCAGCTCCTGCCTAACTCACTTCTTTTGTGTACTTGCGCTCAGCTCCTGCCTAACTCATTTCGTTTTGTGTACTTGCGCTCTGTGTACGTACTTGTGCCCCTTCCTCTTTCTCAAATTCATGTTACAAAGCACACAGTGTGCTATGTGAGAACACATCTTGTGCATAGAAGCCCCATTTTCTACTGGCCACACTAAATGCACCCTCTTCTCTTCGCTCTCTTGAGATAGCCATTGTTCTGACTAAGGAGTCTTGAACTATCTAGTAGCATTATGAGACATAATTTCTACCAGCATGGAGACTTTACACCCAAGACAAAGTTACGTGGATTTGAGTAATTTCAGCGTTAACGAATTTCAAGCCATCGTTTTTTACAGGAAATGATTTACATAAACGTGATTACCGAAAATGATTTACAGAAACGTGATTACTTCTGGGGACTCCTTTGTTTTTGTTTCGCTTTAACAGAAAGAACACTCGTTATATTTAAACTCAGGTCGTGAAATTTAACCTGATCTTAAAATTAAAATATCCTGGCAGATCTAAATATGCATGTGGTTCATTTAAACATGCTCGTGGAGAAAATAAATAGCGAATCCTGGCATATTTTAGCTTGAACGTAATTCCTGGAATTCATTGACTTGTGTAATATACATTCTCAGAGAGGGGCTGGAGGCGTTGGAAGAGTACCACCAGACCTGCAATAAACAAATCGAGAAGGTGGTTGAGCTCGTGCGCGGCAAGTTGTCCAAGCAGAACAGGACAACACTGGGTGAGTCCGAGCAATTTACATGTTTTGTGCATTATCCGTTTAGATAAAGTTCTCATAGCTCTCGAATTTGTGTTCATCTAATGGATTCGTAAATTTATGGGATATTTTCACGTAAATGAAGTATTTGAAACGACTTTCAAATTTTCATTTTTTTATACCTTTTCAATAATTTTCAGAATTCGTCTCTTGGTTTGGCGACAGTCCAGTCGCCCAAGTCACGGTAACACCCGTTTTAAAAAGACAAAAATTTTGCCTTGTTGAGAACCAGGTGAATCAGTTGTCTAATAAAATGTCTAATGAATAGATTTGTTTATCTACAAAAAGAATATTAGGAAAGAAAATGAAGTTCGACGAAAAACAAAGCAACGAAAGACATAGACAAGGTTTCTTCACTTGAATAAAACGTATAATTGGTCAAATTATACAACAATGGCACAAATATTTTCAAACCCTGTGGGACATTTCTGTAAATGACTCGAAAAACCCTCAGGGGAATGTAACAGCTGTGCGTAAAGAATTTAGCGCTCCCGAGGGGAAAATATGAGGTCTCGAGCTGAATGTTAGTAGGCTTTCCTTTTGTTGAAATAGAATAAGCTTTTTTTGGTTTTGCCACAGTCTATCTTTCTTCGGATCTCTGCTGTCCTATTTTTCAGTTTTCATTACTTTCTTCTTGAAATTTAATTTTATTTCATAAACTTATTTCCTAACTTAATGATTTTATACGAAGGAGATCTTGAGTGGGTAAAAAGCTTGAGCATTGGTTCCTCGTTTCTTAAACTCTATACTAAATGATGATGCCTTAATTTTTTTCTTTGGAACACCTTTATTGTGGTGTGAGAGGTTGAAGTCAACTCATCTAATTTAGTCTACTGGAAAAACGTACCATGAAAAAATTTTAGCGGATTTTCCCTACAATAAAAGAGATTCCATTTTTGAGATTATGTGATTTCATTATTTCAACCAACATGAATGACGCTTTCCTCGTAAATCAGGCTTTCATTCTTATTAAGCCCGACACCTTACTGGCAGCTGTATAGGATTCCGTTGTTTATTAATTTCTTGGCAGACGCGAGCCCACAAATGAGCAGAGCTTGGAAAAACAAATTCATTACACAGAGTTTCGTCTGCAAAAAACTTCACTTCACTCGGAAATTGTTCTTATTGCTCGCGCTCTCAATCAGTAATGAATTAGCTAATGTCTGGAATGAATCTGTTACTTGAAGCTGAGTGTATTATTTGCGTTTATGGTATTCTTCTGTGAAATGTTTCCGGACTAGAGCTTCAGGCTATCGATTTAGTTCACTATGTCATTTATCTTTCTACTTTTAACACTATAACATAAGCCCGGGTAGATCTTTAAAGATAGTCAATTTCCACGCTTGTCAACTTGACTTAAAATATCGGCATTTTTGCGTTCTTAAAATCACACGTGCAGTAACACGTTATTGTTTAAGCACCTTCGTGTGGACAAAATTTAAAGCCAAGGAGTGTTATTTCATACAGTTTTGTGCCTGCTTTCAAGCTAGGTTTTTTATTTTCTAAAAATCAGGTAATATTTACCGAGGATATGAGATGGTGTAACACTGGCCGTGTGGCTTGTGAGATAATTCAATCCTCGGTGGTTTTGGTGTAGATGTTTTCACAGTCTCCACTGCAATTTGTTTTAGTTGTTGACGGCGATGAATCTTTTTTGTGTTCTGGCATTCCGCTGAGTAGGCGCGCTGGTGGTGCTGGATGTGCATGCCAGGGATGTCTTGAAGGACGAGCTGCTCAAAAAACGAATAACGAGTGAGGACGACTTCACTTGGTTGTCGCAGTTGCGCTATTACTGGCAGGTAAGTTACCATCATCTTAGTAAGTAACAAGTTAAATAATCTCGATTGGACATCACGGTCTTCATTGAAGAGAGAAAAACAATTCACAAATGCTATTGGAACCCTCAGTACTCGATAATATCAAGAGTTTCAAAGCTCTATTTAGGATTTGTCAGCAGAAAAACTTCCTCTCATTTTCAAGAATACAACTCACTCCCTCATCTCAAATAACAATTAATTCAATAAACGAATATTGAAATGAAGTAGATTAGGATTTCGTCAGCGACTGAATAAATCAAGCTGGTGTTCCTCTAAATGCGTTTTACAAATTTTGAAACATGGTAGATTGTGATTTTATCAGCCAAAAATTAATTTTAACAACAAAAATCGAATTTTAGATTAGAATTTTGTCAGCCATTCAGTAAATCAAGGGATAGTACTCCCTTGAATCCATTTTAGACGTCATTCTAGCATGAGAAGACACGCCCTGAAGTTCAATGCCTGCGACTGTGCCGCAGGACTCTGTGCTCAGAGTGCGGATGATCAACGCGGAGCTGATGTACGGCTACGAGTACCTGGGCAACACTGGCCGGCTCGTGATCACCGCCCTCACGGACCGCTGCTACCGCACCCTCACCCAGGCCCTCAGCCTCCACCTCGGTGCGTGCTGGTGCGCCTTAGTGTGATCTGGTTCTTCGTCATGCGATCTAGTTCTCTCTCATGCGATCTGGTTCTCTCTCATGCGATCTGGTTCTCTCTCATGCGATCTGGTTCTCTCTCATGCGATCTGGTTCTGTCTCATGCGATCTGGTTCTCTCTCATGCGATCTGGTTCTCTCTCATGCGCTATGGTTCTCTCTCATGCGATCTGGTTCTCTCTCATGCGATCTGGTTCTCTCTCATGCGATCTTGTTCTCTCTCATGCGTTTTGATTCTCATTCATGCGTTCTGATTCTCATTCAGGCGTTTTGATTCTCTTCCATGCGTTCTGATTCTCCTTCATGTGTTCTGATTCTCTTCCATGCGTTCAGATTCTCCTTCATGTGTTCTGATTCTCTTCCATGCGTTCTGATTCTCTTCCATGCGTTCTGATTCTCCTTCATGTGTTCTGATTCTCTTCCATGCGTTCTGATTCTCCTTCATGTGTTCTGATTCTCTTCCATGCGTTCTGATTCTCCTTCATGTGTTCTGATTCTCTTCCATGCGTTCTGATTCTCTTCCATGCGTTCTGATTCTCTTCCATGCGTTCTGATTCTCATTCACGTGTTCTGATTCTCTTCCATGCGTTCTAATTCTCTTCCATGCGTTCTGATTCTCCTTCATGTGTTCTGATTCTCTTCCATGCGTTCTGATTCTCTTCCATGCGTTCTGATTCTCATTCATGTGTTCTGATTCTCTTCCATGCGTTCTGATTCTCATTCATGTGTTCTGATTCTCTTCCATGCGTTCTGATTCTCTTCCATGCGTTCTGATTCTCCTTCATGTGTTCTGATTCTCTTCCATGCGTTCTGATTCTCCTTCATGTGTTCTGATTCTCTTCCATGCGTTCTGATTCTCTTCCATGCGTTCTAATTCTCCTTCTTGTGTTCTGATTCTCTTCCATGCGTTCTGATTCTCATTCATGCGTTCTGATTCTCATTCATGCGTTTTGATTCTCTTCCATGCGTTCTGATTCTTATTCATGTGTTCTGATTCTCTTTCATGCGTTCTGATTTTAGAAAGATTCAATAATTCGATATTCGCTGAAACATTCTAATTTTGTAATCACGTTAGAATGCAAAATTTTCAATCCTCGACTGTTGAGTCGAAAAAATTTTTAGCCATAAATTTTCATACAAAAGTTCACTCCGAGTATTCTGTTTTCCCCATAATGAAAGGAATTTCCCTTGTGCGCGAACTTAAATTAAAAAAAAACAAAACCTCATTTATATTTTCTTAAATTATTCTATCAGCAAGCAATACAACTAAAGTGAAATCTGATAGCCAGCACGTAAATCATTCTTTTAGTTCCTTTATCCTATTCTGAAATTATTTTACCTCAGAAACTTTGGAATTGCTCAATCGTTTATATGAGTGAGCTTTTTCTGAACTTCTGTCACTGAAAACAAAGCGGCTTGAACAAAAGACGCACGCAAGTAGAAGTTTTCTCATGAGAGATTCCACGCGTTAATTCCCTTGGGTCGATGATGGAGTTAACATGTGTAGTTTTCAAACGTGGAATGCACTGAGGAGGGATGCGGGAGGTATATGCGGGAGTTATGCGGGAGGTATATGTGGGAGTTATGCGGGAGATATGTGGGAGGTATATGCGGGAGTTATGCGGGAGGTATGCAGGAGGTATGCGGGAGGTATGCGGGAGGGATGCGGGAGGTATGCGGGAGGGATGCATGAGGTATGCATAGGGGTTTGACTGGTTTTCTACTTCGAGGGCTCTTGGTTTACTCATGAAGTTTACCTCAGTGAATTACATTGGCCGGTATTCCTATGCATGGCTGACGCAGGAGGAGCTCCGGAAGGGCCAGCCGGAACTGGCAAAACGGAGACGTCTAAAGATCTGGCCAAGGCGGTGGCCAAGCAGTGTGTCGTCTTCAACTGCTCTGACGGCCTCGATTACATCTCGCTCGCTAAATTCCTCAAGGTGCAATCGGAATTACTTCTGTCCTTTTCCTTTTGCATATTTGCGTTTTTCTTCTAATGTAAAAGGGTCTAATTAGGGCATTTAAACTTTACATTGCACCTGGAAAACTAGCTTTACAATGCTGAAATATATTCTATTCGGTAATTAATTATTCTTAGCTCGGTAAATTTCTACTATACTGTTACAGTATTTCATTTTATTGAGGCTAAAGAGTACACTTCAACGACCAGCAAAATAAATAACGCAACGTGTGCTTCTCATTCGTCGTTAAAACGCTGACCCTGTGCTTGAATGCATGTAAATTTCTCGATAAAATTTGCAAAAGAGGTGCGGGAATCATAATTTCTCGCTCAAATCTTCAGGGTCTCGCGTCATGCGGCGCGTGGACTTGCTTCGATGAGTTCAACAGAATCGAGCTGGAAGTTTTGTCGGTCGTGGCCCAGCAAATCTTGAGTCTTCAGCGGGCCGTGCACGCTGCTATGCCTACCCTCGTGCTGCACGGCACTGAGGTGAAGTATGTGGCTAAGTCAGAGCTAGGTTTGAAATAAGTTCCCTACCAGAATATAGTGTTACCGTTGTGTAAATCTAACCGAGCTGTCAACTCAGTCTCATTTCTTCTGAGAGCAATAATTATTTAAACGTGGTACGTCTTCGTATTTTTGCGCATTGCACACATTTTTTTACCGATTTAGTCTCATTCAACCAATAATTTCCTCTATTTTCAAATGCCTTGGAGTCAATTTTTACTCGAAATTTGATTTCGAGGAGCTTTAGTGTTGATGGGAGGCGCGAGCTGAGAGGAAGTGTCGCGTGCAGGTGAAGCTCGACCCGACCTGCGCCATCTTCATCACCATGAACCCCGGGTACGCCGGCCGCTCCGAGCTGCCTGACAACCTCAAGGTGACTAGCCTCCTGCAGCTAGTTGCCTTTTATAGTTTCTGAATAGTTCATATTAACTAAATTGTTGGCTGATTTTAAATCTAACTTAAATTTGATCAGCGCGCTTGCATAGTGAACTAAATATGCCAGCACGCCACACTAAACTTAGAATGGAAATTCTTACTGCTAGATTGCGTAGAAATTTCAAGTTTCGAACATTTCAAGTGGGTCATTTCGAATGGGTCTTTTTTGTGCAGATATTTTGCGGATGGCTCTGTTTTATACCGATATTTTATTGTCTCAGGCGCTGTTCCGTTCAGTGGCGATGATGGTGCCGGACTACGGCCTCATTGCAGAAATTTCGCTGTACGCTTTTGGGTTCGTGAACGCCCGCGCTATGGCGCTCAAGATCACAGCGACCTACCGCCTGTGCTCGGAGCAGCTGTCAGCGCAGCCGCACTACGACTACGGTGAGACGTGGGCTGGTGCTTCGTCGTGTAGGGTCCTCTCCCTTCGTTGTATTGGCTCGAGCCCAAGTAGGGAAATTAGATTTAGGGCCATGAACCTAACATTGGAGCTTTTTGTGGCAGATTAGAATGTAGCTCTAGTTATTAAAACAAGTTAGAGTGAAGGTTGTTCATAATCTCTTAATTTTAGTTCGTCATGCTAGAGTCCTCATTGTTATGATGTTAGCCGTACCTGAATTGCGCAATCGAATTTTTAGCTTTAATTCTCAAGTTACGACTTTTTAAAATATTGGAATGAAGATTTTTTAGCATCCCTCGATCTTTTTGAGTAACTTGAAATTTTGTTCGTTCACTGGCTTTATGCTGAAGTCTGATTCGGTTACTTTTGTACTTTTGTTAGTTTCCACGTTGGCAACACCCTGACAGCTGTAAAATGTTGCTATCTGCTGGATTAAGTTGAGGATTCTTTACTTTAAATTGATCTGCACTTAAACTAGAGAAAATTCTTGAACAGCATTAATCCCTTCCCGTTCTTCTACCATTATTATAGCTCTGCATCAGTCATCTTTATGCTAGATTTTCTGCTGCTTATTCTCGATGAAAACTTTTTTCTCTTTGATTTGACGCTCAAAAATGTTTAAGTTTTTCCACCTGGCCATAATAAAATGCCGAGAATCTGGCATGGGAACACACCATGTCAATGTATTTTTCGTTGACTAGTCCATACGAAATGGTCCCGTCTCTTCGCTCCTTGGAAGTTGCCGTCGTTGAGGCTAGGGAGTCATAAACTAGCATCATCAAATACGTATACATATATTTCAGCAATAACTTCGGTCTATATAAAATTATCCCATGACTTTTTTTAAATCCCATTTCACGTAACTAGGAGATCCTGTAATGATTACTAATAGTAATTATCATTGATTAGAACTAGAGGAAAAGAACGTAATTGAATTCTGTTGCGGCAGGCATGAGGACGGTGAAGGCTGTGCTGATGGCGGCGGGGTCCCTGAAGCTCCGATACCCTGATGTGGAGGAGGCCGTGCTGGTGCTGAGGTGATGGTGTGGTGTTGTGCTGGTGTGGTGTGGTGCTGGTGTTGTGCTGGTGGGGTGCTGGTGTGGTGTGGTGCTGGTGTTGGGCTGGTGGGGTGCTGGTGTGGGGACGGGGTACCGTTGCGTCATCGTCAGGACAGCCTACGTTTTGCTTTAAATACAAGCACATACTAACTCCCAAACACCTAAAAGCATTTATATGGCCAAAATGATTCAAATCAACTTTTCTATCAAATCAAATTAAACCAATAGTGTCACTCAGCATCTGGCAATCCTGCACCACGGTTTCCTGATACGAACTAAGTGTTAAGGGCCTTGTTCCGTCAGAAAATTTCTGAGTTTGAGATTCTGGTGTCAGAATGGCCAATTTGGCAATCCTGACCTTGATGACGAGCTCCTCGTTGGGCGGTCTTTGTTTCTGTCAACGTATCTAGATGTATCGTGGTCTCTCATACTTGTTCCAAGGTCGCTTCCTCTTGTTATGTGGCAGTTATTTAGTATTAAATGTGGACAGCAACATGTTCACTTTGGTCCCATTATAGTTAGCAACTTGTTACCAAAAGACAAAACTCTAGATAGAAACGCACAAGCATAAATATATTTTGCACCCACAAACGCATTGTTTTAAAGCTATTCTTTAGATAGGCGCTCTAACAAGCAGGTTTTATTGAAAGTCCTCTTAGGGAATGCCATAGTAGCTCGTATCACTTTGCAGCTGAGGGTTCATTGGTATAGAATTACCGTTCATGGTCACATTGCAGCAAATCCCCTGCAATTTCACCTCGCTGGGTGCGTACAATACGAGCGAGTCCAGCGAGATCTTGTGCTTAGCGCTATCCATCTTTGTAACGACGTAAGTTTCATCATGTAGCTGCACACATGTTGCAATGTTTCACCAATAGAAGGGAGATTTATGATCATTGCTTATCGCACTGTATATAAAGTAGGTTTTCGTAGTCAGATGGACGTTTGTATTCATGGGAGACACCATCATTTACCTTGCCCCTGGCAGCGGGTAGTGGTTTTGTTTTCAGTTCTGTACTCAAAACGCTATCTAATTGGGTTCAAACTGCGTATCTTCAGTTTTCTGCATGCGATTAATAACAAGTTTTGTGCTTTTACTCGTCAGATCTTGCTGATAATCAAATGAATCCTGGAAACTTTTAGTTTTAGTTTGTATCTTGCTCTGGAATATATACGCCAGCCCTGACATCAAAGGAATTTCACTCGCCGAAACTCTATAAGCAAGCTATTAAAATGGAATCCTCATTATGACATGGACACCAAATGCATTGAATCCATCAGGACACAAATGAACTCTAATTGCCGAGAGCTCGAAGTTATTTTCACAAACCACTTCAGTTTGAGTTTAAGCTCGAGTACTTCCTTCAGCTTCCAGCATGTAAATGAGGATAAATAAAACACATCCTGCCAAAAATGTTTCCTAGAATTCAATTTCAATTTATTTACAATCAGTTCGTGCAGTGAATTACGAAAACGCTTTCCTTGAGCTACCAGCGCACGATGTGCCAGTGCTGCTGCTCCTCTTGATGGCACTGGGAAGGTTATTTTCTGCGTTCTCGTCGTGATGAGACATTTGCGTTGATCTTCAGTGGCTGCTAGGAGAAATTATCTCGTCGACGTTCTCTCGTTCAGCCTGACGCGCCGTTTCATTTTTATCTCAAATGGATAGAAAGGAAATTATAAAGCGCAACTTGCGAGTGATGCGAAATTTGTGTTTATCTCAAATGGCTGCGAGATGAAATATTGAGAGGCTGTCGACATGATATTCCAGCTTGATGAAATCTCTCACGCTACTTACACGGGGATAGGTGTCACCTAGAGGCTGCTACTCACGCTACTCACACGGGGATGGGTGTCACCTAGAGGCTGCTACTCACGCTACTTACACAGGGATGGGTGTCACCTAGAGGCTGCTACTCTCGCTACTTACACAGGGATGGGTGTCACCTAGAGGCTGCTACTCTCGCTACTTACACAGGGATGGGTGTCACCTAGAGGCTGCTACTCATGCAGTTTGTTGAAGATTAATTGTAGCTTCGTTGCCCATCCATGATAATTAAAGATAGATACAATAAAAATCCTTGTTTGAAAAAAATTCTCTCTGTTTGGAGTCACTCGTTTAATTAGAGACGAGCCTGATGGTAAGAGTTATAAATTATGCAAATACTTTCTGATAAGAAATAATGTAGCCATCCTCTCAAGTTTCCAAAATATAATTTTTTTCGATTTTTTACATTTTCCACGCTCTTTTCTAGGTTACACTCAGGGCATTTTTTTCCATTCTGTTCGAATGTCGTTCAATTTCGAATCATCTCAGAGTTTGAATCGTCGACGAACTTCTACAAATCCATTATCGAATTTAATTTTTTTGGTACAATCTTTTTGAAGCGTTTCACACGCGCAGGGGTATTTAAATTCCTTTTTCTGTACCTGGATCTTACGGGAAGAATTGCCACGGCGAAAGAATTCCCGTTCACTGATAACACTGCCACAAGTTGCACGTCTCATCTCTTTCTTGCAATAACGTCGGCCCTGCAACACACGCGTATCTTAACTTTTGTCCACGTGGTGTATTTCTTTCACATAACCTTCACTTATAGCGTACGTGATAAATTCCATAAAGGTAACAATTTCAATATAGGTCGTGCATTTCTCCCTCAGGCTCCTGTTTGAGTCTTGGTGATGGATTTTTTCCAACAGGTCAATCAAGGACGTCAACCAGCCAAAGTTCCTAGCCCACGATTTACCATTATTCGAGGTCAGTGAATCCTCTGAACCATAGTTATAAATATAGTGTTAGATATTTGTTAGTTAGTTCTGAAATTAATACGGTCGTACTCTGAAATTAAGGATAATAAAGTTCACAAACCCGCATCGTTAGTGGTAGTAGGAGGGGGCTTAAACTACACAGAAGCTCACGGACTAATGATTTTGAGAGTTGTTTTAGTTTCATGCTGACTAGAGAGCAAGCAGTGTTCAAACAATTATATCCACCTCACTCCTAACTTAGTAGCATTAGTTTGAAGAGTCTGTCTCGGCCTCAGAACATACTTACAATCAGTTCGTGCAGTGAATTATGAAAACGCTTTCCTTGAGCTACCAGCACACGATGAGAAGGAAAGTGGCATAATATATATGCAGGTGTGGGGAAGTTATACACCATTTGCTTGTGTGTTGACACATCTTCACTACACAGAGCACAAATGGGAAGGGAAGTAATATACCGTGTGCAGATGTGGTGAGACATTTTCACCACACAGTGTAAGTATAAATGTATTTCCTTCATTTCCTTCTCAATTTGTTTGCTCTCATTACATTGTGGGCTGATTTTATGCTCTCATCGATAGTGGATACCTTTCTTCTCTGAAATGATGTCATGTAATAATCATCAGATGTCATGAAATAATCATTTGATGTCATGAAATAATCATTTGAATTCATGAAATAATCACCTGAAGCCATGATATATTCTTAAATCCTCACAAAATATCAATGTTTGCACAACTGTGTTTTTTCTAAAACTTTGATTTTTTCTACACGTGTAAAGTGATGGTATCCTTCCCCAATCAAGTACGATATTAAATTACTTAAAAATAACCCCATTTTCACGAGTAATTATTACTTCCCAGAATGTATGAGTGTGTATATACTTGTTATGACATCCGTAGGCCACGGTGGTTCACTGCTGACTCCACCTTGTATAGCTGCTGTACTCAGCTGAACAAAGAAAAAAATTTAATCTTTTACAAGAACCGCATCCGTCTGCGGTAGCACAAATCTGTAGCACCAATTAATGGGTGAACTAATTTGTGCCCGTTCGGGTGTACAGCGAGATGCGTCATCTGAGACTGCTTACACAATTCATTTTAAAAGCAGTTCTCACAAGTCAGCTGTGGCTCTAACTCATATATGATTCCGACATCTCTGACTATGTCACTAATTATGATGATAACTTTTGGTAGGGCATCATCAGCGACCTATTCAGAGGAGTGGTGCTGCCAGAGCCCGACTACAGCGGCCTCCATAGAGCCATCAAAGAGGTACTCAAATTTTCGGCAAGCGGCTCGAAGTCGCATTTATGCACCGGTGAGTCCTCTCAAATTCTGCCGCCTCCGAGACATCAGAGAAATAATGTTCGGCATCGGCGTGGTTTGTGTTAAGAAAATGCAACTTCCTTGCTTGAAGCTCGCACTAGTTGTGCATGATGACACTTAAAAATAGTGGGAAAACGATGGTTTAACTTGGACGCTGGTAGAAACAAGCTGTTTCGAAAGATAGATGAGAACTAAAGAGCGGTTTCTGTGAGTCGCAAACACACTGCGTTTAGCGCAGGAGGTTATGGTTTTGATGGTAGCTCAAAGCCTGCTTTAGCAGAAATGAGCGCAATTACACCTCGCTCCTAAAGTTTGCGTAAGGCTAACTTTCCTTTGACTTCAAGGACTGAGAATCATGCGTTATAATGAGGGCTGAGCATTCTTAAGTTTGCACTGAGAAATTGGCATGTCAAATTACATGGTCTGTTGGCTCTAATTGCGTTGCGAAGTCTCACACTTCTGGAAATTATTCATGACATCAAAGTGAGCTGGTAATTGTGCAGCTCATGTTATTTAAAATTCAACACGAAGAAACGTTCATACATTGATGGAAATTTACTCTCAGAAATTACTCCACGCAGTAAAAGCTTTCACTGAAAAAAATGGAGGCTTCAGTTTAATTGTGGTTATAAATCCCCTCACGTTAAGTGTTAGGCTTATATTTCACCAAATGTGTAGGAAAATTTAGTCTCTCAGCTCTGAAGTTGGGGAGTAAAATGATTCCTTAATTTTTTTGGTGAGATTATGTACGTAGGAATTTGTTCTAACTTTTTTCCGCTGGTTAATGTTAGATATTCTTTTTGTTCCTTGAGAATATTTGTTTGTGTTACGCCCACTTGCGGGTTGCACTAGTGTTTGTTGCAGCAATAGAAATACTGATGTAATGAACTAATCGTATCAATGAAGAATTTGCAATAGTAATACACACCTTGTGGGGTAACAGTTGCCTAGAAGGAAAGTGGCATAATATATAGGCAGGTGTGGGGAAGTGATATACTGTGTGCATATGTGGTGAGAAATTTTCACCACACAGTGTACGTATAAATGTATTTCCTTGATTGCCTTCTCAATTTGCATCTCCGGCAGGCGTGCGCAGAAATGGGTCTCCGCACCAACGACTACTTCGTCGACAAGATCCAGCAGATCTACGAGACGATGAAGGTCCGCCACGGCTTCATGGTCGTCGGCAACCCCATTGGGGGCAAGTCGTGCGGCCTCAGGGTGCTCGCTCGGGCCCTAGCCGCCATGAACGCCCGGGTCAGGCTCCCAGTACAGCTCAGCAGTCTGGCGTTTGGGCTCTAATTGGTTGCATTCATGTCGTTTGTGTTCAAAGTAATAGCATTAAAATATATTTCAAACGGATCACCGTAATTAAAAACAGTTTTTAAATTAATTGCATTCATTTCAATTACATTCAAATTAGTTGCAATCATATCGCTTGCATTCACATCATTTACCATCAAATGAATTCCTAAATGCAATCATTTCGCGATTATGACCTGAGAATTTACGGTCTAAAAGTAGTCCCTCTAAATGCTAAGTTTGACCTTCTCGATCCCACGATCAGGGTGAAGGCGAAGAGAAGGTCCAGATGAGTGTGATCAACCCGAAGTCAGTGACCCTCGGGCAGCTGTACGGTCAGTTCGACCCTGGCTCTCACGAGTGGAGTGACGGCGTGCTGGCTGTACTCTTCAGGAAGTTTGCTATGTCTTCGTCTCCAGACAGGTTGTACTCTGAGATTGCAAAATGTTTTAGCTAATGCACTCATTCTTATGTCTAATCAATCTGAAATTGCTTTAGAACACACAATATTACATTTAAATTGGTTCAAATACATAAATTCACAGGATTTTAGTGAAAGGCAACTGGTTGTTTTGAGTTAATGCTGGGAAGTGGTTCTTTCAAAAATTAACTTCCAAGTCACTTCATAACGTCGACTCATCTCCTTTCCTCTCTGGAAAAAATTCCAATGGGAAATAGCAGAATGTCTGAGCTTACGTTGGTGAATGCATTTCTAGTTCATCGTAAAAATGTAGTGTGTAATTCTCGCTTGAATGATCGTTTTATGTTTGCGTAACTATTATTTTTCTTTCTTATACACTACTTTTGTGTCTGTTTCCGCAAGCTCTTTATTGCAATGAATGAAGACTCTTCATTTCTCCTCGCTTAGAGCCATAGATAGCATATTTTTCGGATACTCATCCTAGAATAAAGGACAAAAATTTCTGGCTTCTCTCCCCAATTTCCAGCAAGTCATCCCATGAGCATTATCATTGTTTAGGTCTGCTCACTCTTTTCATGTTTTCTCTTATCTTAGATCTAATTTTCACAGCAAGGAACTATGAACGCATTATGTCTATTCCTTTTCCGTACAAAAATGACCTGCTTCCTGACAACACAGTTTCAATTTCAGGGTTATTTAAATCAATCAAACTTTCAAAATATACGAGCGACTTTTCTGCTGGACGATCCCAATACGCTTCAAGCTATAGGAATGAATTTTTTTTCGAGGGCCGCTGTGTCGATTCAAAATCGCTTTTCAATGTTCAGGAAATGGCTCGTGCTCGACGGGCCAGTCGACAGCGTCTGGATTGAGAACATCAACTCCGTCCTGGACGACAACAAAAAGCTCTGCCTCATGTCCGGGGAGATCATTTGCCTCTCGTCAACCACCAACATTATCTTCGAAGTCGGCCATCTCGAGAATGCATCGCCGGCCACGGTTTGTAGTGACACCTACATCTATGATGAAGTCGAATTTAAATGTTATGATGATTTCATTTACACTCACATTTATAAGGCGAGAACAAAGTATTCAAAACAATCGTTAATAGGAATATGAAAATAGCTCAAATCCCTCTCTCATTCGCATAAGGTCATAAATATGAATAAACATATAGTCTTCAATATTCTATCCAGTGATTTACTAGTGTTTCACATATTCAGTGCAGTCATCGAGGAACTACTGTTGAACTAAACCGTGAACGCAAGACAGTATGAGAGATCGTCAAGTTTCTGAAAGCGCTCAATTTTGTGGGTTATCACGTCGCAGTAGTTCCATGAACTTGAAACCGGGTAACTCAACAGTTCAATGTCATTTATCAGTCAACTATTCAATTAGAACAGCGAAGAACATCATAGTTCCCTTTCTGAAAAATTTTACATTTCATCTAAAGCCTAATTTTCTCTTTTCTCGTCGCTCCTCAAACAGACAGACAAGGTTCAGCCAATGAGTCCTTTACTACAGACAAAACTCTAACTTAATCGTCGCACTTCAAATTCGGACTATGTTCAGCCGGTAAGCCATTGTCTATTGACAAAGCTCTTCTATAATACAGCATATGTCACAATTTGAAATGCCGTTCCCGGCAGGTGTCGAGGTGCGGAATGGTGTACATGGAGCCGCTGGCGCTGGGCTGGAAGCCGCTTGTGGAATCGTGGCTGGCGGACCTGCCTCCGACGCTGACCAGGACACACAAGGCTGTCCTCACGGCTCTCTTCCACCGCTTCGTGCCTCCTCTGCTGGCCTTCGTGAGGCGGCATCTCCTGTGGTTCAAGTTAGAAAGGAGCGAGTCCTACATCCAGAAGGATGTCTCTCCTACCACCGACCTGAACCTCGTGCGGTCGCTCATGAATCTCTTCGACTGCTTCAAGGGAGAGTTTGAAGATCCAGCGTACACCAAGCATCATCCCGAGACAGACATCAGGGCTCACCTCGAGGTGCTATACTACACATACGAGTATCTTGAGTTTCCTGCTTGATGAACTTCTCGTACGTTCTATTCATTGTTTTTGGTTGATTTGTTTGGTCGTGGTTGTACGTTCTATCAAGGTTTTTGGATGATTTTTTGTGGCAATTTCGTTTTGATACCTGGAATAATTTTTCGCAATTGGTGTAGTCTCATACAAAAATTTAATGCCGCTCAAAATTTCCCGATATTCCATTCGTGCTAGTGATTAGTTGTTTTATAATTCATCGCAGTTGTTACGCATTACTGAATTGTATCAAATCTTTCAAAATGCAGTGGTGCTGTTGAGTTTATTTTTCACCGCTCTCTATCATTCGCTGAGCACTGTGAGCAGTTTTCATGCGCCGTTTTTTTATTTTTAGACATCAAGATGTGTCTGCACTTTGCGAAACTTTTCAAACAAGACAATAACGGTCAGCAAATTTCTTGGCGAAAATTGTGCTACGATCTAAACCTAGAAACTAGCTCATCAATTTTTTCACATTGTTCACCTTTTGTCGTCTACAACTCCAAATCTTACTCCGTGTTTCATGATTATCACCAATCCCGTATAGTCGATCGCAGCAGACGCTCCTTGCCTGCATCGTGCTAATAATTCAGTCCACTAAAGATAACTGATGACATTTGCATGTTTGTAAGACTGGTTCTCTCACAAAAATCCTAGTCTCATGATATCAATAAACCCCTTTTAGTGAAGTATTAACGATTTCTCGGGCAAATCATCTTCCTTGTGCAATCCCCTAAAGTTAACTGATATCGTATCCAGGTCCGTAAGACTAGTTCTCTCACGTAAATCCAGGTCTCATGACACAACAAATAATTTTTAATGCAAAATTAACTATTTATCGGCAGAGCATCTTCCTTTTCTCGGCTATCTGGTCGCTGGGCGGAGCTCTGAACGAACCCAGCCGCGCTCTGTTCGACGTGCTGCTCAGGGAGCTTTTCCGGGGGCCTCCGTCGGACGAGTCCACCAAAAGGTGCGGTGGTTTGTTCAAAACTTCATCACCCTGTTGGGTCAGGCTGCTCGTATTGTGTTACTTATGGAATAATAAATGAATTCTACCAATAGATACGATAGTTTGTTCAAAACTTCATCACCCTGTTGGGTCAGGCTGCTCGTATTGTGTTACTTATGGTATAATAAATGAATTCTACCAATAGATACGATAGTTTGTTCAAAACTTCATCCCCCTGTTGGGTCAGGCTGCTCGTATTGTCTTACTTATGGAATAATAAATGAATTCTACCAATAGAAACGATAGTTTGTTCAAAACTTCATCCCCCTGTTGGGTCAGGCTGCTCGTATTGTGTTACTTATGCAGTAATATAAGAATTCTTCCTATAAGTACGATAGTTTGTTCAATGCTTCATCACCCGTGATCCGTCGGGTCAGACTGCTCAAATGCATAACTTTTGAAATAAACTCATTGAAGAAATATGTATTCATATCAGATTCTGTGTACAATACAGAGTGTGAGAATTTTGAATATTGCGCGATGTTTCCAATGAAGGCAGGGTGCTATACAAGATGTTTCCAATGAAGGCAGGGTGCTAGACAAGATGTTTCCAATGAAGGCAGGGTGCTAGACAAGATGTTTCCAATGAAGGCAGGGTGCTAGACAAGATGTTTCCCATGAAGGCAGGGTGCTAGACAAGATGTTTTCAATGAAGGCAGGGTGCTAGACAAGATGTTTCCCATGAAGGCAGGGTGCTAGACAAGATGTTTCCCATGAAGGCAGGGTGCTAGACAAGATGTTTCCCATGATGGCAGAGTGCTAGACAAGATGTTTTCAATGAAGGCAGGGTGCTAGACAAGATGTTTCCCATGAAGGCAGGGTGCTAGACAAGATTATCGAAGTATGGTAAGTTCTCACAAGGACTAGATCTCTCATGATACGTTGGGTGATGATGTTCATGGAACTAATTTTCTAAATTAAAAAATAGCTGACAAGTACACTTATAAAACGTAATTAAATTGATTCAATGTCAAGAAATCAAACATCTATCAGATGAACTTACTTCAAAATCATTGATAAATTTCTCTTGAAAAATTACTATTTAAAACAGGACGAATCCGCCATGGAGCATGCAAGATTAAAATAAGTTGGAATGAGAAGAGAGTAAATTTCTTGCTGTGTATAAATTTAACACAAATTATTTGCAATAAAAACAAGAATTTCAATTTCCACCGAGGTCCCTTATGATTCCCCTACGTGATTAGCAAATGCATGTGTTCTAATTTTTTTCTACTTAATTCTCAAATCAAAATGTTGCCAAAAAAGTGTTGTAAGCTAAAAAATAGCCCAATGAAAACAGGCAAAGTTTCATCAACGACAGTCAATAAAACTATTGATGCTGGCCTAATAATAACTGGCGTGAACGGCTTTTCTTGCCCCCTGCAATATGTGTAAGTCCCTGTTTGGTGCGCGAGTCGCTGGAGATTTCAGCGTGTGAAGTCATTCGTAAAAAAAATTTTTGTTTGCTATTGAACCTGGTAATTAATTATTCACCATCAAAATGCATTACATGTATACCACAATCACACTGAGCTCGAGAATTTGTGAAATGATTGTAAAATGTACCACAACTGCAGGTACGGGCTATCAAAAGTAATAGACCCACCTCACGAGTACCAGCTACCCATTCCTGAGGAGGGCACGGTGTTCGACTACAGGTTTGTTAAAGAGGTCAGTGTCGGGTGTGGGAGTGAATGAATTATTTTTAAGATAATTGGTATCTTTTACGATGCATTTTATGGTTGTTATTTTTTTCAATTATTTTTACATGAAAGAAATATTCGATGAAGTTAAATGAATAATTTCTTTGTCAACTAATAAATAACTTTTGAGTAAAATAGCAATTGCATTCATAATACCGTAGAGTCATTATTCACTACATGCTATTGGACTGACAAGGTTTACAGATGGATTACCAAATACCTACTCACTAGCGATCAACGAAAACGTTGAAGATCCTTCCTCAGTGCCCAAATATTCTGTTTCAGTTTCATACATTGCGAAGTAGAACACCTCTACGTTTTGTTCCGTAATGGATAAGTAGAAAATTGTAAAAATACGCCATCGAGGTAGGATTCCCAGAACGTCACAATAATAACTTATTCTGATTTAATATCAAAGCTCAGGTCATAAATTTCTTTTCAGTCTTCATAATGTGGAACCAACTACCGGAAAGTGCTTTGTCTGCTAGCACAGTGAAAACGTTCAAAAATCGTCTTGACCATTACTGGGTTGGAAAATCCTCGGTTCTCTCAAGCACAATGATTGACCGGAATCCCTGAGTGAATTGGAGTGGAAAACGAATGCATAATTTATTACGCATTCTCCGAAATTGTGTTTGCTTATGGAACATTATTGAGAAGCTATTAGTGCTGCTTAATCCGATTGTAACGTAAACATAGTGTGATAAAGTTATCGTAATGGTTCTAAGTTACGTAGAATACGAAAAAAACTGTCGTATCATGAGTCCACATTTCACAGTGACGACCTTGTACTGAGATAATGCGCTAAAATTAATGTACATACATGGAAACTGTTGACTAAAGTTAATTCTCTGGTGCCTCAGCGTGATTGATGTCAGAAGGTACCGAACCTGGAAATCAATCCGCGAAAGGGCAACTAAGCCCGTTTCTAGGGCCATATTCTATTGTATTCTATTCTATTCTGTTTTGGTAATTTCCTAATTCTGTGGTCTACTCACCGGCACATGACAAGCCTGACTCTGCCGCAGGGCCGGGGGTACTGGCAGCGCTGGAGCGAGGACCTCGTGAACGCCTCGTCCATCCCGAGGGACGCCGCCCCTCACGAGGTCCTCGTGCCCACCGTGGAGACCGTGCGTGTTGCGGCCCTCCTGCACCTCCTGCTCACCCAGTCCTGCGTGCCCCTCCTCCTCGTCGGCCCTCCCGCCACCGGCAAGACCATGTACATCACGGTGGGTGTTTTGTGCGTGGTTCTCACGGTGGGTGCTTGCTTTGAGTACTTATTGATTCTTCTTGCCCATACATTTACAGTATAATAAGTGCTTACCTAAGTGGTATTACTTGTCGCTTACTGCTATTGGCAAGACAATGTACGTCACGGTGGGTGCTTTGTACTTGTTAAGGGTTCCTGCTATGGTAAGACGAAGTACATCACGGTGAAGGCTTACGTCATGTGGTTATTATCTCTTCACTGTTACCTGCAAGATTTTCTGAGCGCTCACGTCGTTAGCGTGTTTTTTACTGCTTTCTTCCACCGGTAAGATTGTTTACTTTTACATTAAAGAGGTAACGTAATCAGGATAATAGTTGTTGCTCACTGCTACAGGCAAGACTATATGAATCCCAGTGATGCTTACGTCGTTATTGTGTTTTATTTAGCTCAAATCTGTGCGTAAATGCTCGAGGACCTTCAGTTATCCTCATCTTTATGTATGATGGGACGACATTTTATGCTCCAGGATTTTCTGATGAACCGCCTGAAGTGTGACGCGTTCAAGCCGCTGCAGCTGAGCTGCTCGGCGCACTCTACCACCTCGCAGGTGCAGGAGCTCGTCATGAGTGCGCTCGACAAGCGCAAGAAAGGCAAGGCAATTCTGTACCATTGAGTCATTTTAACCCTTTTGAGTCTGCTTTCACGAAATTGATTAAACACACGTGTCCCGCCGGCAGACTCTAAGGAGTTAATAGAACTGATAAACTTATATACTGTTCTGCAACGAAATAATTGAACTGCTGTTCTCCATTGTAATAAGCGCATCATTTGTCATCTATTTTTAAACTCAAAAGACAGATTAGAGGGTAAACTCTCTTGTAATGAACTGACCACCTTCAAAACTCATGCAAATTGATAAATTGTCGGATATCTTTTTAATGAAATAATTAACTCTTATGTTTCCTTACACAACCGATTAATTTTCTCCCTAAAAATTAGCGAAAAAAGACTAAATCCGAAAAATTTTGACAAATCGACTCTGAATTTTTTCATTTTTTTCCATTTTCCCCTTTTTTCTATTTTCACACAATTTTTTCATTTTCACCCTTTCTCCATTGTCACCCTTTTTCCACTTCTACCATTTTATCCACTTTTACCCCTTTATCCACTTTTTCCCCTTTTTCCACTTTTTACCCTTTTTCCACTTTTACCCCTTTATCCACTTTTTACCCTTTTTCCCCTTATCTTTTACAGGTGTGTTCGGTCCCCCCATAGGCAAAAAGTGCGTAATGTTCGTGGACGACCTGAACTTGCCCCAGGCCGACCCTCACGGCGCGTACCCGCCGCTCGAGCTGCTGCGGCAGCTGCTCGACCACGCCACCTGGTACGACGTCAAGAAGGAAGTCAACGCTCTGCGTCTGGAAGACATTCAGGTATCTCTGATAAGCCTGGAAATTTAAATAACTGAAAAAGATTCGTAGTTATTTAGAGGAGTTTTAAGCTAAGAATTTGAATGGGATGAAGTGAATGAGCTGTAGGATTTGTCTCGAATCCCATTCCATGGTGCAGCTGGTATCTGCGATGACCATACGCGAGACCGCAAAACTGGCGCTGCCACCTCGGCTCTTGCGGCACTTCAACGTCATCGCCATCAACGAGTTCAGCGACCACAACATCAGAACCATCTACTCCAAGGTGAGGACTCACTTTCTTACTACCTTCTGATATTATTGGTTTATATGTTGGACGTGAGCACTTTACTCATATCAGGAATGATCTCGTTTTTCAAGGAGTAAGAAAGTTTCAGCTGCAGGACGATGTTGTAAATTGATCAATTGGGGGATTTTAGTTTTCCCAGTCAAAACGTCAAATTAAAAACAAGCTTGACGCCTGAGGGACAGAGAGATTCTCTACTTCAGCTGCAAGCACAGTCTCATTTATAGATTGGTTACGGAGATGTGACTTGAGTTTTGCTGGCGAATTTTGCCTCTTGAATGCATCATGCGCAGAGAATAATAGGTCGAATTTTGTCATTTATTCCGAAGTTTGCATGAAGTACGCAATAAAGTGAGCTCAAACTACATACAAAGGTTTTGATTTTGTGTCATAGAATAAATGTCTAATAAATAACCTATACAAAATTTTTTTCGCATTTTTATTCGTTTTGTTTTGTATGTAGTTTATACAAAAAACTTGGGTTGATTTGTGAACACTTTTTAATTCTCAACTTTGCGAATATATTGGTACCGTAAGCCCCTGAATAGGTCCCTGAAAGTTTAGCAGTTGAAAAAAATGTTTTTCTTATGGAAAGCCACTCACTTAGAGGTCATTTAAAGTCACACGCCTAAAAAATGCGAACGAATATGAAAATACGTTGCATTGGTGCAAGAGTGAAGATAATGAAGATATTGTGAAAGAATATTTCCCTATGTGTTCAACTTGTAATAAAAATCGGTAACTATCATGTTTCTCTTAACCTTCCTGAGCTTTGGTACTGAACACTTTCTGTTAGAGGAGCATCAACTTCAAACAATAAATACTCCACCTCTCTACTTCCCGGCATTTACTGATTCATAGCAAGCTGCAAGAGAAATGTTTTGTTGCTTCAAGGTAAACGCGGCGCTTCTAATATGGAAGTTGTTTGGTCGAAGCCAGGAAGCGTCCATTAGCTTGCACCGCCTGGCTCGAGTGGAGGCTGGAGATGAAATGCTTCTCTCGGGTTGTTTTTCTTGTAAAAACTAAAACGAAAGCTCAATTGAATCTTTAGCAAGCACCAGGAACATAATGGTCTGCCTTGCATGCGATGCTGTTCAATGAGGCTCATGAGCTGCTGATACAATGTTGCTGTGTAAATTATTGTTGTTTAAGATACTGTAAATGGATTTCTTCGAAGCAAGATCAGGGAATTTCCTATGAACAGTAAATTATCTGCTTGGTGTTATGAACATTGATGTAGTACAAGGAATCTTTCACAACAACCGTTCGTGCATTTATTGTTCAAATAGGTTGTTTAAAATGTGTATACATAGAGAGCTAATAAATGCTGTTTATCGTTTAATTTAATTTTCCGGAAAATTAGCGTCAATCAACAATAGTTCAGATACAATGAATTGATGGAATCTGAGCTCAAGATACAGTGTAAATTGCGTGATGAGGTATGACCTATTCAAGCTTGTTAACCACTTTAATTAATGAAAAAACTGTCATCACCGCAATTATCAAGAAACGGTTCATGTGTATAATGGTCTGATGATATTAAAAAATTTTCATTGGGAACTTCAATGTTCTCCTCAACGATTTGCTCCAATCGATTCTTACTCGTTTCTTTGCGTTCGGCCCAGATCCTGCTGTGGCACCTCGACACCCGCGGCTTCAGCAAGATGTTCGACTCTTGCATCGCGCAGATGGTGACGGGTACGCTGGCGGTGTATAGAGCAGCGGCAGCGCACCTGCTGCCCACACCCTCCCGCTCCCACTACATCTTCAACTTGCGGGACTTCTTCCGCGTCGTTCAGGTCTTGGATTTGAGGATTAGGGTTTTTGAGACCCCTTTTTTAGTATAATGGTTCATAAACCAACTCTTGTTTTTCAGCTGCCGTCTTTAATGTTATGTTATATTTATCAACGCTGGGTGTAGCTTTCGATGATGCCATTGATTTAGGTTGTTTGCAAACTTGAGATCTTTTAAAGTCAGAGCTCCGACATTGAAGATTTAAAAATGAAGCAACGCCTTCTCATCGAGCAAAGAAACTAAGTGTCTGAAAACAAATATACTGCACCAAAAAATTTCAAATAATTCGATAATTGTGACAATTATTGCAGGGCCTGTTGCTGTCGGTGCCGGAGACGATGGAGGAGGTGTCGTGCATGAAGACGCTGTGGGTGCACGAAATAATGCGCGTGTTCAGCGACCGCCTCGTGGACTCCGAGGACCGCCAGTGGCTGCTCAACAAGGCGGCCGAGGCCTGCTCCCGACACCTCGACCAGGACTTTCACGAGCTGCTGCAGCACCTCGACCAGGACAGCGACGGCGTCGTGAGTGATGCTGTCACTGTGTGGTCTGTTCATCAATTGGTTATGGATGAATTGGTTAACTATGCTATTTGGTTGAGTTAACTATGAATTGGATCAAGATTTCCACAAGCTGCTGCAACACTTCGACCAGGACAGCGACGGCGTCGTGAGTGATCCATCTCAAAGTTTTCATGGCTAAGCTCTTGCTTGACGACGATGCCTCATCCTCTCAAGGGGCATAAAATAGGCTTAGCCTTAAGTACGTAAGTTTGGCTTGTTTGTAGTATGATGTAGGGACTTGTGCCATTATGAGGATGCTGTTAGGTCACGTCAGCTGTAGGTAAACCTTCGGGACCATCGTCTTTTGTGCCCACTTCGAAATTTTTAGTTTTCATCCTTTTTTCTAAATCTCCTCGTTGTATTTTCTTCCTTTTCCATCCTAACTTGTTGTTCCTATGAAAACACACCCTGTGCATAAAGTCTCCTTTTTATACAGTCTATACTAAAAAGTCCATGCTCTTCTCTCTCGTGCCTTGGTCTAGTTAAGAAATCGTGAACCACTATAATAACAATAGTAGTCTTCGTGGAGTTAAGACTATCATCCTGTTTTTATTATTTTGTTATAAGTGAACCTAAGCCCCTCGTCTTCATTTAGTATTAAATAAATGGTAAAATGTTACATATTTTGCTAGCTGCCCCCCGCACGAATAGCCTCCATAGTTTAATTTTGGCATTGGGTGTTGGGATAGCCGGCCAAATGGACTGGGTGTGGGAGGGCGGTAGTCCTTATATTGGAAAGTTTGAGGTGTGTATATGACGGCTTAAAAACTGTTGAAAAGAATAATAATAGTAATACGATATTTTACATTAATCCGTCGTGTTTAGATAAATTAGATACATCAATGCTATTCAGTTAATTCCTCTGAAATTAATGAACAAACTCTGCTCTTCTGTTTCAGTTTAAAAATAAATTTTTTCCAACCATCAGGTGTCTGAGAACGATATGAGGAGTCTCCTGTACTGCGACTTCGCTGATCCCAAGAGCGAGACGCGCCAGTACGTCCCTGTGAGTAGCTCCTCCAGTCCGGTGAGGGCTTCTCAGCCTTTCTATTGTCGTGTACCCCCTTAGCTAAATTGCGCATCTTCACGTACCCCCAGCACAGTTAAAGGTTTAAGAAACTAAAAAAATTCACTTCATGATTAATAATTATATAAATATATATATATGGTTGTATGTATATATGAATTGTACATTTCAGCATTTGAAGTATGTTAAATGTACCCCTAGGGGTACATGTACCCCCGGTTGAGAAGCCCTGAGTTAGATGATGGCAACAAATTCCATTATTTTGACGTGTTATCAAAACCAACATCAAAAATTGATCGCGCTTTTTGGTGCTCCTTCATGCTTGTAAGGCAGTAAACGGAAAATTTCAATTAGACTGATCATGGATAATATTTCTCTCAAATGAATGTAGGATCGAATTTTCTCTTGTACCAATTAATTTTTGAAATGAAAAAAAATTATGAATGACGGTAAATACTTCATCTGTAAAAATGAGGATTTGGGCCATTAGCTGCAGGGAATAATTCGTTATGAGAACTGAGTCCCTTTCTTTGTATCTGAATGCAGAAATTTATGATTGTTAGTTGAATAACTGAAGAAGTAAAATCTTTTAAATTATTCAGTCAAGTTTGCTTATCTTCTGCTCATGACGGAAAACGATCGATTAACTATTATAATCTCATGAGTATCATGTGTGAGATCAATAACTTCTTTTATTATTCAGGAAATATCCTTTGTATCCGCCTTGTACAAGAGAATTCTTTTGGTCGGTGCATTTTCACACAATTTACTGTCCGGAGTCTTCGGTTTACTTCTCCTCTGCCACGTGCTCCGCTCGACGTAAACTGTCGCGACCGCCACAGCCGCTTTGGCAAGGTTTAACTTCTACATTTTATCCAGACGACCTAAACATAACTCATGTTTACCTAGAACATTTTAATCTTCGAAAAAGTGTTTTAAATGTACAGGTATTTAGTTTCATATTTCAGTTAAAATAATAAATGCAACAGAAGTTTAAATTCTTCACTCAGTGTGTAGGTAATTATTCACTTCCTATTCTTCCTAGCGAAGAAACCACGAATATACCCAGGAACACTTGCAGTGCTTTGTATTTAAATAGTACATTTTTGTATCCGCTTGTTGGTGAGTTTGCACCTCACATCTACATGTATTCCATCCATCGGCTCTTACAGAAGAGATGCAAATCCGTTGTTTAAAGAAAAATTTCCACAAATCAGACACATTTTGGTTAAAAAATATCATTCCGAGTAGAACAGCTCAAAGTTTTTTTGTCAACCCCTCGGGTGGCATAAAATGTACAATAGGTTAAAGTAAGTTAAGTCTGTGTATTCTATTCTATTTGAATTGGCATTTCTAGAAGAGATACTGTCACCCAGCGCTTAAATGTTCCGTGTTCGAGATGACTAATTTTCAGTAGTTTAAGAATTATAAAATATAAGGGATGTGTGTGTCATAGATTTCTGTGTAGCGAGCAAAACACCCTACTTGTGCAATAGTTGAACTCCATTTATATTTTGCCATAGAATGAAAATTATTTAAATCGGTGATATAAAGACTAGGTATCCACAATACCAGCCGCCTCATCTGTCCGGGGATTCGCGCTGGAAAGATTGGAGAGAATTCTCCAATTGAATCTCAGGTAATTTGCGCTTCTAAAATGTGCAATCTTCGGGAAGAAAATTAAACTAACGCTCCAATACGAGTATCTTATTGAAAACATTACCTTCGGCCGACTAGCGGTGATCAAAAAATTATTACAGCCGAAGCAAGGCTGGAGAGGTGATGCAACCGTCAGAGGTTCTCAAAAATTAGCGACAAGAGCTGATCCAACTACGGCCAGGACTGCTAAACGGTCCTCACTTCCCCTTGTTCAGTGAATTTGGGGACGTATCAAAAACCCCCATCCCTGACAGATACTATTGTCACCTGAGCCATTAATGGCCTTTGTTACTTTTATCTTTCGTACCCATTTTGCTTCTATCAATTCTCACGCCCTCTTCAAATCCTTTCTTTTTCTTTCCTTCTTATTCCTTCCTAAATGACTGTCACCAATCAGCACACATACTTCCTAAATGTTCTAACAGCAGGATATCCTGTGTGGGAACACACCTTGAGTATAGATTCCCCGTTTTCTACATTCCAAACGAAGTTTTTCTTTTTTCTTTTCTCTATGGAGACATATTTCCAGTGAAAATGAAGCCTTAGAGTGACCACTTTGCTCGTGCGGCAGGTGACGGACCTAGAGGCGCTGCGAGGTGTCGTCGAGGGCTACCTGTCTGAGTTCAACAACATGAGCAAGAAACCCATGAGCCTCGTCATGTTCAAGTGAGGCTTGTGTCACTGACTTGGACCATGTCGTCATGTTCAAGCGAGGCTTGTGTCACTGACTTGGACCATGTCGTCATGTTCAAGTGAGGCTTGTGTCACTGACTTGGACCATGTCGTCATGTTCAAGTGAGGCTTGTGTCACTGACTTGGACCATGTCGTCAAATTTGAAAGAGGCTTATGTCAGTCACAACAGTATCAAAAAATGAAATATTCTTCTCTTTTGTTTTGCTAATTGTTATTCCGAAGAAGATAAGTAACGTTTGAAAGAAAAGTTATTCGTTTCTCGCTATCGCCCGTGTACTGTTCAATGTTTTTATTTAAGCATCTACTAAAGATGTGTCGTATGGAACAAGAGAGAGTTACATATTTGAAACCTATTTAAATTTTTCTTTAGTTTGTATTTTAAGTTGACTTTTCTTAAAGATAAAAAGTTAAATGAATCTTTCGGTCAAAGAGGACGTGCGTAGAGAAATGTTTCGGTAGTATTGTATATTCAGTCGACTTATCCGTAAAGATAAAAGGTTAAATTAATTTTTCGGTCGCAGATGGCATGCGTAGAGGGGAGCAGTAACGGACTCGTATCCGTGCTTTAATATTGATTTTATAAACACCCCTCAACCCTATTATCATTGAAACTTTACATTATTATCCTAACCATGATTATTTCTATTGTTATTATTGTCATTTCTACAATTGTTATTATTATTGAAACGATGCATGATATTTGCGTCAGGTTTGCCCTAGAACACCTGGGGCGCATCAGCCGCGTGCTGCGGCAGTCCCGCGGCCACTCGCTGCTGGTCGGTGTGGGCGGCAGCGGCCGCCACTCCCTCACGCGACTCGCCGCGCACATCGCTGACTACGAGCTCATTGAGGTCACTTCCTTTGCCTCACCCAGGGCAATTTGTGGTGTGCTGCGGTCCACCTAGGGGGGATGCTTTATGGGGGACGCTTTATGGGGGACGCTTTATGTTGTGAAATACTGAGCCTCACTTAGTGTGAACGCTTTTGCAACAAACGCAGGTGTATTCGTTGTAGATGGGAGGGTTCTTGTAATGTTCTAGAGAGGGTTCTGAGACATCTGTACTTTATTGAAAATCTGATTTCAATTCTTAGAGGTATGAAAAAAGGACGATCAACTAGGTGAACGCCTGTACCCCTACTGCCCGCTGCAACAAACACTAACGCGTTCCTTGTAAATGGGAGGGGTTATTTTAACGTTCTGGAGAGAGTTCGGAGATATTTGTATTGTATTGAGATGATGATCTCAATACGTAGAGGTATGGAAACTTGCAACCCACTACGCTTTGCTCACTCTCGTAACGTATGTCTTAAAATGTGGAAATCTTGTCACTTCTGTCGCCAACACTTACGGCGAGTTGTGTTTCGCGCGGCTAGAAAAGTTTGTAGTCTTCCTTTCAATATTAAAGCGATATTTTTCTTCTTCTCCGAATATCAAACACGGTTAGTGAAAAAATTAGTTCATTCCTCAAATAAGATGCTACGGAGAAGTGCAAAAATAATTCAACAAACAAACTTGCATGCCAAATTTTATAATTACTAAGTGCTTTATTTTCTCCGATTATAATGTGTCAAGTTTATCAGTCTCATGAATTGAGCAGTAAAAATTCGTTAATCAGTATGATTTTCAGGCATCTGAAACATTTAATGCACAGCAAGTAGAGATTGAACACGCACATTTGCTACACTGCAGATAAAGAAGAAATGCGTAGTTTTTATGTAAAGAAGATAGAGATTAAATCTGCACACTTGCTGCCCTTCAGATCGAGATGAGCCGCACGTACGGCATCACGGAGTGGCGCGAGGACCTCAAAATGCTCGTGAAGAAGGCGGGCTTCGGCGAGCAGCCGGTCGTGTTCCTGTTCAGTGACACCCAGGTGCGTCCCGCCTCGCTCGACGTGCACATTTTTTTGTATCTACGTTGCAGAACTAAAGTTACCCTACAAAAGTTTCGACTTTGTGAAGAATCTTCACAACTCGAGCAGCAAATTCGCTGTCCTTGCTCAAAACGCACATTGTCGTGTATCTACATTATCGTACTTAATTTACCTGCCAAAAGTTTTGACTTGCGTGAAGAATCTACACAACTTGAGCATTAAGAGGCATAGGTCGAGCCATAACGAAAAATTCACGGACGAAGAAGTTGAGCAAGTTATTTGACAAACGCTATGTGCTCATGCTGACGACTAGGGATATTTTTGATACTAACGATAAATTAGTTTGGTACATCCCAAGGAGTTATGTTGTAACTACAGTATGAAACAGCATCTGAATTATCAATAGTTCAAGTTATATAACATGTGTAATCTGTTGAATATTGACCTACATTTTTAAGAATGAAGCAATTTTTGAACATCAATGAAATTAGGAAACGATGATTATGTCCCTTGTCGGTACGATGTTGTTTTTGACCAGGTAGAGATTTTAATATAAAAATGCCCTCTTTTATTAAGCTAACACAAACACTTGAATAAGATTTTGCATCCTTCTCGAACTTTCCTCGCCAAATTCAAACTTTGGACATAAGTAGCGCAAAACCCAAACTTTAAGTGGATGACGCTCGTCCATCAATTTGAAGTATCAAAAAGCATTCCTTAAGTATGAAATAAATCATAAATTTGATGATAGCAATCCAAAGATTCTGGTCTTAATTGCATTCAAGGACATTCAAACTCTGTTTCCAGTTCTGCACTTCTGTGTGCGAGAGAAAATTTCTACTTAGTTAGCAAGTTCAATAAAAAGTTGAGGGCAAAAGCCAAAGATGTCCACTTTGTTAAAATTGAATGTGGTTGGCGCTAAAACGAACGTTTCGGGCCTTAATTGCAGATTTATAGCAGATGATGGGTAAAGGCCCGGAACGTTCGTTTTAGTTTTGACCACATCCAATTTCAAAAATTATTACTAGTTTGCATTTGTGATGTCAGATCAAGCAAGAGGTGTTTCTGGAGGGCGTGTGCAGTCTGCTGAGCAGCGGTGAGGTACCTGGCCTCTTCCCCTCGGACGAGAAGCACACAATCTGCGACAAGATGCGCAACTTCGACAGGCAAAGGGACAAAAGCAAGCAGGTCGGCCGACGTATTTTCATCAATGGTGTTGCTTTCGTATATACAGTTTATGAACGCGCTCATTTCTTGAGATTTTTTTTCTTTAAACACAGGAGGAGTAGTTAAGCGTGGAATATTTAGTTGTACAATTTAGTACTGGGAGTGTTGTATTCCATCGTATGAAATCTTAATATATGAGGGCTGAATGAGCATCATTTTTTTGGAAGTTCTTATGCGTAAGTACTTTGTTTCCTCCGTTTTTCAGTAATTTGGCTAGTTGGACTCCGTTCAAAGCTTTCTAACTTCATGTCTAAAGAATGTGTAATAGTCAAAAGAGTAAGTAATTCTAGGTTATGAATTAAAGTGAAACTTCAATTTTAGGTCAAAAAGTGTTCGAAATTTTACATTTTGTGTACCACCAACACAAACAAAAGAACAGGAGTTTTAATTAATAAGTTGGCTTATGTTTTCTTACGGGAGAGAAAAATTGAGTTTCCTATTCCGTAGAGATGAAACTATTTTAGGTGATTAATTAATGATATCGAAGAAGCGATCTTAGGCTCACACGCCAGGAAAATCAATGTACAAGAAAATTGGCTATGAACACAGAATAGGAAATTTACAATTCTCGCTGATTCAACGATTGCTCCAATTTGGTCTATATTCTTATCAAGTACGTTTTTACTGAGAATAATACCAAATCAGTTTATGTACGACGAATCTCCTGACTCGTCAAATTGAAGTCGATTATGATATGCTTGGATAAAACTTTACCAACAGTAATCCCGCAAGCAAAGAAAGCAACCTGACAGAACTAAATTTGAAAAATAAGTCTCTAGAGCTGGCTTTGTAAAAAATTATCGGAACTCATGTTTCACCTGCTTTAATTTTTTCGTGCTCTTGTAGGTGATTCTTATCGTCATGAACAAATCCTTTTTTATTCATGAGTCTTAAATGCATTGCTAGGTATAAGAGAGTAACTTAAATGTTTGGTGAGATATCCGTAGATTTTTTAAGATTTTGGCTGATGTCAGTAACTTAAATCTAAGTCAATAAATCCGTAGACTTTCTAAAAAAAATGCTGGTGTGAGTAACTTAAATCTTGGTCGATAAATCCGTAGACTTTTTTGAGCGTCATGAAACCGTGGGTGTACGTTTAAAAAAATTCGACGATTCCATTTCAAATCAACTTAATTAAACTAAAAGGTTCTTTTTGTCTAAGTTGCTGATAACAAAATTTGCATTATAGGTCTTCTTGAAATAAACGAGAGCGAATGAATTCCTTCAGTATTCTACTCTAATTAAAGTAATTTCAAGTGAGCACTGCATTCATTCCCAACACTTGGAGCGAAAGAAGAGAATTTATGTTTAATGGACAGTTATTTTTCGAATCCTGATTTAGATATGAGAGGAAGCAAAAAGCCGTCCGTTTTAGTGTTAGGTATCTACTTCACAGGAGTTAAATTCATTAGGTCGTTCAAATTTACAGACTAAATGCTATTTTTCTCCTTCAATCATTTGCTTAGGAAAATGTATTTCAATTTTTTCAAGTAGAAATGTGTAAATAGATCTCGTGATCATGAATAAAACACGTGACACTAGAGAAAAAACAGTATTTGAATTTTAACAGAGAATGATTTGAACGTAAGACATAATCACCACATATTCTAACGGTAATAAAAGAAACCCACTGTACACTCCAACATTAATTAGCACAGCTGATGCTAATTCTCACAACAAAACATCACATCACGCTGCCACACAATTCCCGCAAACGACATTGCTTCAAATGAATTCTTAGCAAATTTTCGTATCAAAACGCTGGTAAAGGGACAGCTGAAAATTTGGATAATATTTTGTTTATGAAATAAGTGGAATACAGAGATATCATTTCTGTTTCACCGCGCGGTTAGGACTTAAGTAAGGATGAGAGACGGAACAACGAAAAACTTTTCAAAATTTCAGGTATGCATTGCCGTTCGTATTCATTCTAAATATCCTCGATGACAGGAAGGCACCAACCTGACATCACGCAATCGCCTGCACTACGACGAAAACATTTACGATCAATTTCTAAAATTAATTTGACGGTGTCTTTAGTATTTCACCCAAACGACGACTAAAATGAGAGACGATGTTTCAAGGAGCATTCTTCAGTAATAAACGTTACTGATCTCTATGTTCTAGAAATCAGGGCTGAAGGTGTAATCTGGCGATGCTAAAACTTTCATCAGTTTACTATTTACCAATTTGGTATCATTTCTTATTTCACCTTGAGCTTTTCTAGGTTGTACATTTTTAATCTGAAGTGAACGTTCCATTTCCTTCCTGTAGTAAAAATATATCAAAGATAGAGATAATGATTATAAAGTTGAAAATGACTTTCACGAGTGATGGGTATTGATGTTCTCGATGCCCTCGAACAGTGCGTGTTATTTGAAGTTTTGACAAAATGACAACTGCTTTGATTCACGAAATTTACAGAATTGTTTGGCTCATAAACTTTTGAAGCTTAGTAAATACTTAGTAAATACTTAGTAAATACTGTTCTAAAGATGGTCTGAATCTGCTTTTAGCTTTCGTTTTGAGACAACTGTTGTTTCCTTACTATGAAAATGTGTGCAATTATAAGGGAGCCCCACCACCTGCGTAAACTGGTAAGCTCTGCATTGGGGAGTTAGTGGCCTTGAACTGCAGGACAGGAAGAGTGTGAAGACCGTCGCAACTTTCAAAGCTGCTCAATTGGAAATATCAGAGACGCAAACCTTGCATTCAACTGATGTGGGACTCATTTCGACAGTTTGTTATAGTATTTATTTTTAAGTTGACTGAACCTGCGACGTTTAGGTATTAAACGCAAGTCATTTAACGATATTTACTTATTATTGATTGCGCTCGATCAGTCACTCTCCATAATTCAGTCAGGTTGATTAGTAGTAATCTGTTCCATTTTCTGTGTCAACTCATTTTGATAGTTGAAATGCTCCAATTTTTTTACTTTGACCATACCCTGGCAATTCCTCTCTTTAAACCAAAGTCACTTTCTCTTGTAAAAGCCTTCATTTTATTAATTTCCCTAAGAATATTGGACCTGCTCCCACCCCCCCATCCCCCCCAC
This sequence comes from Platorchestia sp. MABIK, assembly GCA_014220935.1. NCBI lineage: Eukaryota > Metazoa > Arthropoda > Malacostraca > Amphipoda > Talitridae > Platorchestia > Platorchestia sp. MABIK. The sequence goes on along the minus strand of JACJUY010000207.1, from coordinate 53,103 downwards.
CCCAGCCTACCAATAACTGTCGTATCAGGGCAGAGACTTTGGACATCGAAACAAGAAAGACGCTCTACATAGAAAATTAATTCTTGTACCAACTATTGGTCTGCCCTCAGTTTGGCCCCACACCCAAACCACAGCACAGCCAACACACCTCATCTATATCCTGTATTTTTATAGACTCAACTTACAAGGCACAATTACAAGCTGCCTTGTGCAGACGGTCGCCCTGACCTCATTTGTCAAGTATTTTTATTGACTAGACATGAGTCACAATTAAAAGCTGCCATGTGCAGACGGACGGCAGCACGGCGGCGCTGTGGCAGCTGTTCGTGTCCCGTGTGAGGGAGCAGCTGCACGTGGTGCTCGCCATGAGCTCCTGCGGCGACCCCTTCAGGAACAGGCTCAGGAGGTTCCCCGCCCTCCTCTCCTGCTGCACTCTCGACTGGTTCCAGGTGATCTACGCGGCTCGTCGGCACGCAGGAGATGATGCGTATTCGTCCGTGGAAACTTTGTTCTTTGTATGTGCGCTGCTCAGCAGCTCATTGATAAGCAGAAGATCAAATATACTCATCCATTGAAACTCCCTTTTTTTCTGATGTAAAAGTTGGTCAGTCTGCTCTACATTTCATAAGTCCTACTACAGTATTAAGTGTTTGAGGCTGAGTCTTCCTGAAATTCTTTGCGCTCCTCGGATCAAGCGCTAGATCAAATCTGGGACCTAGTACTTAAAAGTGTTGTTAATAAGTCATGAACAAATTAAAACAACGAATGGAGTAGACCCTCTTGTACTTCTAGTCTATTAACTATGTATAGAAAGAAACATTTCTGAATCAAAATTCCCACAAACATTGCGTTAGAGTTTTGTGCCAATGTTTATTTGTTGGTCAAAACGTTTGAAATTATCAAATACTTTCTTTTTTCCTTCCCTGCTGTCAAAAATGATACCGCTCAATACAATAATATGATTGTTCTGCGCATTAATATGAGCAATTGGTGTCACCTTTTTTAACTTCGAGTTGCTACGCAACCGTTCACGATCTTCACTGTCACCCAAACTCCATCCATTTGTGCTCTTTTTAACTTTCCATTCCACAAACTTCCCTTTCGCTGATATTGAAGATCTCAACCCAACCAGTTTGTTTACTTTCAATCAAGCAAAACCTCGTTCAGATGTCAAAAAAGTCATTTCTCTCCCTAAGCTCGCCAGAAAACACTCTGATGAGTTTGTGACTCCACAATCCAGCACACCACTTAGACAATAGTTAGCGTTGGATAATAAACACGCTGACTGCGATAAGTTAAATAGAAGTTCAATATATAACTCAAATTCAAATGTAAATATTGTTAAAAATGTTTATAAATACCAAATATTAACTGGGTCGATTAAATACTATTAATTTTAAAGGATTGTTCAAACTTTTTTCAAACGACATTCCGATGGGTCGTACCGCAGCAGGACGAACTACATAAGTACGATCCACCGGTGGGTCGCACCGCAGCAGGACGAACATAAGCAAGACCCACCGGTGGGTCGAACCGCGGCAGGACAAACATTTGTACGACCCACCGGTGGGTCATACCGCAGCAGGACAAACATAAGTACGACCCACCGGTGGGTCGCACCGCAGCAGGACGAACATAAGCAAGACCCACCGGTGGGTCGAACCGCGGCAGGACAAACATATGTACGACCCACCGGTGGGTCATACCGCAGCAGGACAAACATAAGTACGACCCACCGGTGGGTCGCACCGCAACAGGAAAAACATAAGCAGAACCCACCGGTGGGTCGCACCGCAGCAGGACAAACATAAGCACGACCCACCTGTGGGTCGTACCGCAGCAGGACAAACATAAACCCGACCCACCGGTGGGTCGCACCGCAGTCAGCGCGGTAACTTCTGCTGCCCGCAGCCGTGGCCGGAGGACGCGCTGCAGGCGGTGGCGGTGCGACTCCTGAAGGAGGTTCAGCTCCCCGACGACACCCGCCAAGGCTGCGTGGCGCTCTGCCAGCTCTTCCACACCTCCACGCAGGCCCTGTCCGAGAGGTGAACGAGTTGCTGTGCCCTCCGGGTAAATAAGGATTGACAAATTTGAACGTCGTTTTGTTTTGTGGACAGTCAAGTTTCATCTCCTGTCACATGACGGGAGTTAAAAATAGCGGAGAACGATTCAAGATAAAAAAAATATTTTTTTCTGCAGAGGAAACTTCGTATGTTGTATTTTTTACATTACATTCACATTTATTTACTGAGTGAGATTTTTCATTGTTTTCTACAGACCAAGCAAAGCCTGAGACTGGTGTCAAAAAGCCATTTTCAGGATAAGGTCCATTAATGCTAAAAATATGAATTTTGGGTATGCAATACTATCAATTAAAGATATTGTTCAGAAAAAACAGGTGCTGTACTAACTTGGTCCCACCCGAAAAAACTTTAATGGGCAAGCTATTTTTGGATAGAAACATTGCATGTAAATGTAAGGCATAATTCTCAAAAATAAACCCCTCCATGAATCAAATAAGTATAAATTAGATGATTTGAAATGGCGGATGTGATACCTCAGGCGGATATTATATGGCAAATATTCGAAAGATATTTTAGCATAAAATTAAATTACCTTGAAACGTTCCAACGGCCAAATTATGCCAAATGTTCATAAAAAATTAGAATCATGAAATATCAAGATTAATGAATCGTTTTCACAGTTAGGACTTCGCAGCAATTCTGGTCACTTTCACTCCGCCATTATGTTTAAAATGAATTTTAAATTCATTCTCCTTTTGCGAAAATGTGATTGAAAATAAGAATTCCTGCTGAACACTAGAGCTGATCAGTAATGCTTTGCTTTTACGACGATTTAGCTTCAGCTCACCTAACACAAGCTCGTTATAAGATTATTATGGTAAAATATTTTCTTCTAATTCCACGAAACGATACCTCGAAATCTGCAGCGTGTTCCAGTGACTCACAAAATTATTATTTCATTTCTAAAATACCTCGCTCTTTTCCTTTCCTTGAAATTGAATGAGCCTTTTAATTTTTTGAGGACCACCTTTTTCAGTTCATTGTTGTCCTGTTTTTCAGTACCTATTACTTTCTTCTTCAACTTCTATCTTCTTTCATAAAATTCTTTTCTAGCGTACTGTTTGGATGCATAGGAGATCTTGTGTGGGAATACACATTATGCATACATTCAGCGGTACCTTAACTCCATTCTAGATGGTGCATTTACTTTATTTTCTTTGGAGCACCTTTGTTGCGGTTAGGGAGCTCCCAAGGGTAAAATCTGAGGGCCCGTACTGAGAGTTGGGTAGGCCTTCTTTGTGTTGAAATAAAACGTTTTTCTTATGTTTTAAAGACCATCTTTTTTCGGTTCACTGCTGTCCTGTTTTTCAGCACCTACTATTTTTTTCTTCAACTTTGATCTTGTTTAATGACGTTCTTTCACAACTAACTGTTTCTATGCCCATTCTGCATAGATACCACGTTTCCTTGGTTCCATACTAAATGGTGCCTTCCTCCTTCCTCTCTTTGGATCGCCTTTGTAGCGGATAGGGAGGCTTAAACTAACTAATAATAATCTGCGGTTAGGAAGGCTTGAACGGAGTTATAATTACACTAGATGATGCATTCAATTTCCTCTCTTTGGAATACCTTTGTTGTGGTTGGTGAGGCTTGAATTATGTAAGTTAGAGAAAATCTTGCAGGTACATTGAAGAAATGGGTCGCTTCAACTACGTCACCCCGACGTCATACCTGCAGCTGCTGCACACCTACATGGTCATCCTTCAGAAGAAGAGGGAGTGAGTTCAGCCGTCGAGCATGCGTTAAATATTGACCGACAGGGACTGGATTTTCAAATAATTTTCGGAATCGTAGCGGCGCAGCTGACCGCATAAGTGCTGCCAAGTGTGAGAGAATCTCACGCTGTCAACTGAACCTCAATGATAGCGAATATTGTTTGAATATCTGAGCTCATTTTATCTCTACAACCGAAAAATTGTATTTTGACCTTCGAAACTACAAATGTTTGTAAAACGAGCCATGATGTCTAATATCGCATGGCCTTTCACTTTTTTTATATATTCAACACTAGTACTTTTATGTTTTTAGTATTTTTACGATTTTGGAATTTATAAGTGTTTGGTAATTTTTGACCCTCTTACCACTTGAATTTACAGGGAAGTAAAGCGGCAGGAGTGCCGCTACACGACGGGGCTGGACCGCCTGGAGGAGGCGGCCTCCTCGGTGGGTGCGATGCAGCAGGAGCTCATCAACCTTCAGCCCATCCTCCTCACCAAGACTCGCGAGGTCGAAGACAAGATGGCCATGGTCGAGAAGCGGCGCGGCGAAGTGGCCGAGGTCATTGCATATTTTAAGACGCTTTGTATGAAGTGGAAGTGGCCGAGGTCATTGCATGTTCTAGAATGGCTTATACGAAGTGGATTACCACATTTTGGGAAGGCGTTTTTTCATGCAAAAGGGCTTTTAGAGGACTTGGTAGATCAACAATTGGTGGGCATCCAGTCTATAATCATAGATGGTGTGAAGCCCCGGTAAAATGTGTGCAAGATGACAATCAAGACGAAAAGAAAAAATAACCAATAAAGATTTGTTGAGAAAATAGGGACTAATTAAGGTTGTTATTGAATTTTAACCAATATTACTGACAGTGAGGTGATTGGGTTACCTGGCATTTGAGTAAAAGTCATGTTCCGAACTTGACTTCCATTCTAATAGACACTCGGGAGGTCAGTGATGTCAAATTACAAACAAAAGTGGCGTAAAGATTGCTGAAGCCTGTGCCAAGTGTGAGGACATCGATAATCCCTGAACTATTTTTCTCTTCACGACAGTTTCTCGATGCAATCTGTCATCATGTTATGGTCACTCGAAATTCATGAAATTATTCTAATTAAAGACCCTGAATATACAAGCGATAAAGTTTCAATTCCTGTTTTAATTCTACAGAGACTCCTGAAAAGAGGCCAGATAAGAATTAAAACTAAATCTCCCATTGCACTAAAATGTAGGCAAATATTAGCTAACGGCTTTTTTTGATATTTTTGAGAGAAGGATAAATACCTATGAAATACAATCACTTCTATGTCCTTTCAAATTTAGTTTTCGTGGAATTGCTGAGAACTATTTTGTAGCTAATGTCTCAAAGTTTTGAAGAAATGTAACAGCGAATCTTTTTTTACATAAAAAGATAACAGTTTTGACATGCTGTTTAGTAGTGCAATTTTCAAAAATATCGTGACTCGCTCAACAGCAGCTCGTTCGTGGGCCTCAAATAAACTGTTACTAATGGACTATCTTGCCTGTGAGTTTTGTGTTTTCTCGTCATCAGGAGTGACGTTCTTTTATTTTGGTGTGCACACCCTGTCCATGATTTGCTAGACACAAACGGCACTAACATGACATCATACCCCAGTATAAGCATGTACCTCTTTAACTATAAGTGAAAACCATCTTTTATATTGTTGGTCTATTTCTTCTTAAAACTATGTTGCACCTCAAACGGAAGAAAGCAAGATAAGCTCATGAGCAGCGCGAAAGAATGCCACGACAGGCATTTTGAGTTCAGAACTTACACTCAAATGCAAATAAACCAGATGCAAATACACAAATGCCTCTTTGCGAAGAATAAAAGCATTGCATTCCCTCAAACGAAGCAACATTACAAATTTGGGTCCAATTCTCCGCTGCATTTCAAATCGAACGTCGTTCTTCTCAACTAAAAATGCAGTGGCAGGGAATGAATTGCTTTGTGAATAGAGTTTTACAAACTTCACGAGAGAACACGCAAGTGGTTTACACGGAAAAGAATAACATGTGAAAATAACACAGGAAAATAGAATGGCCAAATAGAGCAAGTAACTTTTTCTCAGACGCTGTTCTGTGAGCTCTATCTTTTTCGTAGGCACATGCATCAAAAATTTCCAGTAAAAGACGTTCTGCGAGATGTTTTTAATTTTTTTTTTGTTCGTTCTCTTCTTTGTGTAGTTGAATATCATCAGTCCGTTCAATGGTCATCTCATTTTTGAAGGATTCCTTGTATTTTGTTGATTTAACCACAATGACAAGCATGCTTCACAGCGATGCTGTTCCCCGCTGCAGGTGGAACGTGTGGTGCACAGGTGGAAGAGCTAGTTCAATCTAACAGTCGGAAAAAAATCCTAACATTTCTGTTGATTTAACCTTTATGACAATGAAATCGTTTCACCATGGAGCGGTCCCACGCCGCAGGTGGAGCGTGTGGTACGTCAGGACTAGGAGGTGGTAGTTTAATCTATCTAAATGCCGGAAAAAATCCTTGCATTTTTTTTCTTTAATATCATTACAAGGACGTTGTCTCACCATGGAGCGGTCCCACGCCGCAGGTGGAGCGAGTGGTGCGTCAGGACGAGGAGGTGGCCAACCAAGCGGCCGGTGAGGCGAACAACATCAGGCTGGAGTGTGAGGCCGAGCTCAACTTGGCCCTGCCTCTACTGGAGGAGGCCACCGCCGCCCTCAACACCATCAAGCAAGACGATATCGTCTTCATCAAGGCCATGAAAAATCCTCCGTCCGGAGTCAAGCTCGTCATGGAGGCCATTTGCGTGCTCCTGGTCGGTGGATGGCGACTCTGCCTGCAGTTCTAGTTTGGTCGTTTTGTAACTCTCAATTAAACATTTAATAGTTTCGAACAAAACTTTTTTTAGGAAGAAATTTGCCGAATTTAATATGGGACACCTTGTTTCAAAAAATGTTTCAAGAAAAACTTGCGTAACTTTCGTTGAGGTTAATTTTTTGACTCAGCGTTCCCATTGACAACCTCTTGTTTTTGTTTTGTCTTTTTACAATTCTTGCAAGCTAATCACATGTATTGAGATACCATTTTCACTGCTACGTTACACGAAAGATTACTGAACTCGTTACAACTCTACCATACGATCAACAAGCTCCTAAATATGAATGAAATTATTTTATTAATAAATCAATCTTTGAAAATATGCATTTATTGAGTCTCGGTTCCATTCGAATCCAAGATTAATCCCAATGTTATTCAAAAGACATTCGGTCTCAAGGAATATTCCAAGTAAGGTCTTAGAGAAACAAAATTCAAAATGACATCAAGACTTACTACCTGCGTTTTTACACGCCAATTGTTTCCGTCACCTGTTGAACAAAGGTCATTTTAATTTGGTTATGAATTCCAGGGTGAAAAACCAGACCGAATCCCAGATCCTTTGGGCACCGGCAAAATGGTAGAAGAATATTGGTCGGTGAGCAAGAGACTGCTCGGAGATATCAAATTCAAAGTAAGTACTTAGTACTGTGCTCATTATTATATATGAAAGCAATCCACGGCGGAAATAAGCTCCTGTGAATTATTTATAGATAGTGTTGATGCACAGCTCGTGTGAATTGTGATGCGAGTCTCAACAAATGCAATCCACTCTGCTATGGAGTTAGAGAATTATTTCTCGGAAAATCAATTAGAGACCAAGTTTAAAATTCGTGCGTTTGGAATGTCACGCTTTTCTTGCATGCATAGTATTATTGATATACGTTCAAGTGACTAGTATAATCTCTATGTACTTTAAACCATTGGGAAGTAGATTCCGTTTGTGTGAGGATGAAAGTAATAACATTCTTTCATGAAAATTTCTGCGCATTCCTACCTTATCTCTACAAGTATTGTAGGCGAAGGGCGATAACTATGGATTCCCAATTTTAAATGCAGACGACTTTTAAAATTAATTTTTCTTCATAGGAAAATTTACTGAACTTTGACAAAGAGAACATCTCTCCGAAGGCCATCCAAATCATTCGCTCCAAGTACAGGGACAACGACGAGTTCAAACCGGAGAAAATTAAAGTTGCTTCCAAAGCGTCTGAAAGTGAGTGGCTTCCATATCTAGTCTGTCAATTCTATGTCCTAGATTTTATTGATCAATCTGTGAAATATAAAATAAACACTTAAGTGCATGTAAAAATGCATTGACTAAATTTTTCCAGAATTGTATATACATGCGCAACAGATCACTTAGAATCTTTAAAAAATGCGCTTGCAACTGTACATTGCAAACTCTATGCTTTTATTCCTAGCAAAAATCATTAATTTATGATAACAAGTGAAATGTTTCAGAAAAATTATAAATATTCGTCGATATTTCACGTTTAGTTTTACTTTTCACAATCGTTAAAAAACTGCTGTCTATTTGTCCTATTTTGCTTTGGACCAAATCTTCCACCAGTATTGCTCTGTACGATGAATTTTACCTGGTTTGAATTTATTCCGTAAAAATTAAAACCGGTATGTTCGTAATTATTCTGAAACGGAACGTAATACAAGCGAGTTTGACGATAATTTTACAGGGAGAACATGCGACTTAGGCTCTCTTGATATTTCGAAAAATGATTAAAAATTGTTACTTTGAAACTGAACTGTAGACTTTTGCTTCTATCAAGCTTGCTACGAAATTTGTGCTTTTAAAACCTCTATTTTAACGTTACTGGTGTTTGGTCTTCAGGTTAGCTAGACCTTCGTATGACCGCTGAATTCGTTTTCTGAAGATGAACCTGTCAAAAAAGATGAATGTATGGTAAATAATTAAACATAACGTTATAAGTCATTTCACATGAATGAGTAATTATCTTTCTATTTCATGATTACTAAAAACATTGGTTCAGTCTTTGGTTGAAATCAAAGAAATCAAGAGAGCATTGTGCTGTCATTAAAGATAGCAGAGCTGACACACGAGTTTGGTTGGGAAATAATTCAAGTCTATTCCATATAGACGCACGCAAATCTCCAGCATGGCAGATTTACCTTCGTATTGTTTGCAAGCATTTTTGTAATGGAGATTTTGCATGCCTAGTTATCCACGTTCTCCAATATGCTTCTGTAAAACATGTCATGAAAAATATTGAACAAAATGTGTAGCCATGTGAGATCAGTATGAGCATGGCTACCTTTATCACAAGAAAAAATGTATTTTGCAAAACATGACGCGAAGAGGCTTTTTCAAGCTCTGAAAGGAATGCACCTAAATAAACGTGTGGTGTGTAGTTTTTTATAAACACGAAATAAAATCGTTTAAAAAGTGTGTATGACTGTGTGAGGTGTGTGAGGGCTTCTACGATAACGAAAAGACCATAATTACCAAAATACGTCCCCTGTGAGGTCTTTGCAGACTTCTCCGATAACAAGACTACTAAAATTACCAAAACACGTCCCCTATGAGGTATTTCGATCACAAGGAGACTATAATTACAAAAACACGTCCCCACGAGGTTTGTGCAAGTGGGTGCTGGCCATGGAGCGGTTTGAGGAAGTGGACCGCAAGGTGGCACCCAAGCGCGAGGCGCTGCGCAAGGCCGACAAGGACTACCAGAACCTCATGGCCGAGCTGCGCAAGAAGCAAGACGCCCTCAGGGGCGTGCAGGAGGAGCTCGCAGGGCTGCAGGCAGAGCTCGACACCGTCAAGAAGGAGAAGATGGAGCTCGAGCAAACGGTCAGCATCCGCTCTTTGTGGTTAACGGGTTAAGATTTTATCAAGTCATTTGATTCCATCGCCAGAGTCCGGTTGGGGTTTCAGCAAGGGTAAGGCGCTCGGCTAGTAGAGAGAGGGTAGGCAGCTGAAGCCCCTCGCATTTCAGCTGCACTCTCAGTCTGTTTGAGACTCTTGCGATAATTCAAGAGTCCAAGGCTGAACCTCATGCAAAAATGGAAAGTGCTTGCCAATTTTTTCGCGAGAAGAAATGTTCAGCGATGTTTCAATTAGGGAGAAAGATATTGCGCAAGTTAGTTTTTGATTTTATTAAAATATTTTACTCGCTGTATAAACAGTGAAATCTTTTTACTCGTCTTCGCAATTTTCTTTCACGAAATTTAGGTACGTAGAGAAAATCATCTTAATGGACAAAAATGATATCTGTCCTTGAATGCCAATTATGTTACATAGGTCATTTTTCTGAAATTTTGAACTCTAGTTTTACTTATACGTCAAAGGCTTCTGGAATTTCATTTATTGAATGTTAGTTACGCTTATATAGTTCAGGTCTCCAAAATTTCGTTTGAACAGAAATATTGAATGATTTTGTCCAGGTTGAGCTGTGCAACATAAAAAAAGAGAGAGCCGAGCAACTTCTTTCAGCGCTGGGCGGAGAAAAAAGTCGCTGGACTGAGAACGCTCGGCAGCTGGCGCAGATCTACGTCAACTTGACAGGTGGTCTCGGTTGCACTTTTCCAACGTGTTCTAAATTTGCAGCATCTGGGCTGCCTTTGATAAATTAAATACTATTTTCATGACTGAATTTTCGGCATTCACACTCAACTCTCTCTTTTAAGGCACCAAAGATAGAATGTGTAAAATGAACTGTCGTACAAAAACAGGCAAAATGTGCACCTCTGCACCACCATTCTCAGTAATATTTTTCGATGTGTGTCCATCTGTAGGGTGGAAATGTAATCGAGCACTCTGAAAATACTTAAAACGCAATAATTCGTAATACATAATAGACAGAATAGGATACCCTAAAAAATCAGACATTATTAGCTCATTCTCAGCATGTAATGGATAAATGATACCTTCAAAATATGCAATTCAAGGTGGTTAAATTTTCATAACGGATGATACATTTTAATTTGATTAAAATAATCAAACAAGAATTAATTCAATTTTAACTGCCTCGACCCCTACCTCGACCATTACCTCACCATCCCTAGAAATCTTCCTCCCTGCATTAGGCCCATTTCACACTGAGCTAGCAAAGCAGCATCTAGCAAGCACGCATGAGCTATGGAGCAGATGGTCTGCGAGACTGGTAGGTGCTGCTTTGCTAGCTCAGTGTGAAATGGGCCTTAGCCTGCCCGTCTCACTCACACTCGCTCCCTGCCCATCTCACTCACACTCGCTCCCTGCCCATCTCACTCACACTCGCTCCCTGCCCATCTCACTCACACTCGCTCCCTGCCCATCTCGCTGACACTCTCTCCCTGAGCAGGCGACGTGCTGCTGGCGTCGGGCAGCATCGCGTACCTGGGGGCGTTCACGCCGGAGTTCAGGACGCGGCAGACCGCGGAGTGGCTGCGGCAGTGTCGCGCCCATCGTGTCCCCTGCTCCCATGCCTTCGACCTCGCCTCGGTCCGTGCCTCCTGCTGAGGGTGTGGCTGTGGGGCCTTCTGTGCAACGTGCTGCTTTCTGTCGAATGTAGCAGAATGTTCTGCCTGTAGCGTGTAACCGTGGTTTCGTTTCCAATGGATGTGAAGTTATTTTTTTCTGTGTAATGAAGAGGGGAGTCCATGTAACGCCGGTCGTTTTGCAGTGCTAGTAAGCCTATTTATTTTTTAATTTAATCAATGGGCTTGGGATGACTTTCCCGCTGGATTTGGAGTCACTAATCTTTCTTTTCAACATAGAGAAGAAAAGAGTTCATGAAACAGAGGTCGCATAAGCGGTGGCTGTAAAGTTATCAATATTTCTCTTCCATGTAAGAAAGAGAGTCGTCCACGCAACAGTTCACATTTAGCTTATTTTCTCCGTTAACTGTTTTGTTTACTTGCTTTGCCGTTTACGAAACAAACTGTCTAGTCATTGTAGCCGAGGAAACAATACTGTGCTCAAATAATACATTATAATATGAGAAGTAATGTATTTCCCCGATAAATAGCACATGGAATAGTACAGGGTATGTAATAGGTCCTTTCCATGTGATCGATTCTGCTCAACAATGGAACTGTCATTCACCAAGCGTTCATCTAGTCGTACAAATAGTTGAAACGCTTGTAATATTTTAGATCAACCATGCCCCAGATTTTTCTTATTTGAAATTTACAATTCCTCATCAATTTTCTTCAAAATATCTTCATTTTCTTTCAGATTCTGGGCGACCCCCTCACCATCAGGGACTGGACGCTGAACGGCCTGCCGACTGACGCCTTCAGCATCGACAACGGCGTCATCATCAGGTGGTGTGGCGCGGTGGTGTTGAGCGGTGGTGTGGGGTAGTGGTGTGGAGCGGTGGTGTGGAGCGGTGGTGTGGCGCGGTGGTGTAGGGCGGTTTTGTGGGGCGGTGGTGTGGGGCAGTGGTGTGGCGCGATAGTGTGGCGAGGTGGTGTTGTACAACTACGTAACGAAGGGCGACAAGTCTCAGTACAATATCAAAAGATAAAACTAAGCTTCTGCATGTTTAAATAGTTTAATATATCGATGCTGCTTGTCTCAAAATGAAGCATATGCCTGACGACCACGATCATCAAGATGTAAGAAGGCAGTAATGCTATAGAAATAAGGCAGCATGGTCTCATAGAGGCCAATTTCACGACTGAATTCGTATTGATGATACCTGATTTAGTTTCATCAGTATTGATGATTGATTTTATGTTATTGATGATGATTTTATTGATGATGATGATTTTACTGATGATGATTTTTATTTAAATGATAAGTAGAATTCTTTTTTCAATTCATTTTAATTTCATTGCCTAGTGAATGACGCGCATGAAATATTATGATGGCTCTCTGTTCCCTGGGTAATGAAGTATATTTCTTAAAAATCTGAGTAGTACACCTAGTAAGGAGGGATCACCCCTAGTGGTGCGATGTTCAAATACCGTTCTCAAAGCTGTGTGTGCTCTTTAATTTTAGGGGAAATTACCTTTTTTCTTGTACTGATTTAGTGGCAAATCCACTTTTTTCGCAGCAACACGACACGGTGGCCGCTGCTGATCGACCCCCAGATGCAGGCCAACAAATGGATCCGGAACATGGAGAAGGACAACAGCCTCCAGGTGCTGAAGCTCTCCGACCCAGACTTCATCCGCACGCTGGAGAACTGCGTCCAGTTCGGACAGCCGGTCAGTCTGCGACAGGAGGAAAAGGTCGCTTTGCACTGTGATAGGATTTTTAAACGAGTTAAATCATCGTAGCGGTGTGGTTGGTAGTGCAAGTCGACGTCGGACAACTCCCGCTGCCAGCTTTCCTGCTACCATAAGTTGACTTGTTTAAAGATTCAAATTAGTAAGCTTCAAATTAGTAGCAAATCTTCAAATTAGTAGTGCATTGCACACTTCACGAACAGAGGCGTTTGTAGTCAATTTCGTATTTGAAGGCATAATTTCTCCGTCTTTTGGACGTAAATTTATGCTATTGTTAATGTATTGTGATAATGGCGCAGTGAGCTCAATTAACCACTCACACAAACGACTTTCTTCACTCTTCTCATTTTTTACCTGCGAGTAGGCCGACAAGACCGACTGAGTCAAAACTCATCACGAATACAAAAGTTATTTCTGCTAGGCCGGCAGTGATCTACCGAGCCAAAGAAATGCATTATGGAGGAGGTCCATCCTTACTACTCGGTAATTATGGGTTCTGGCTGGTCGCCTCACAATTGACGTAACTGAGATGTAACAACACAGTTTTGCACGAAGGTGCTATTGGAGAACGTGGGGGAAGAGCTGGACCCGATCCTGGAGCCTCTGCTGCTCAAGCAAACGTTCAAACAGAGCGGCTCCACCTGCATCAAACTCGGCGACGCGACCATTGAGTACTCCCCTGAGTTCCGGTGAGTGCCTTGAGCGCCTCGAGTGTCTGCCTTGAGTGTCCCAGTAGTTGGAATTTCACTTTTCCAATGAAAATTCACGTTCGTGCAAGTACATTTAAAGTATGAAAGTCGTTGTTTAGTTGAGCTGAAGTGAATTCATCATTGAAACTTTTTCCTTCTCCTTATAAGCTGAAATATTTTTGAATTTTCAATTATCAGAGCGTGCTCAAGAAGAAAAACATCGTAGTAAATGAACATTTAACGCGTAATCAACTCTCGAAACTCGAGTTTTCGAAGTGGCTCAATGCGTAGTTTGACCTCATTGAATATTTGTGGGGTGATTTTAACACCTTCTCGAGGTATAAGAACTGCGTCTGTGCGAGGCCGTCCAATCAAACTGTCATCAGACAGTCAAATGTTTTCGCTCGGGAAATTACAAGTTTTGATCGTTTTCAGGCAGCTGCAGCAGCGCATTTACAAGTTTTCAGACCCAATTTTCTAACTCGTCGTAATTAATGCAGCGAGAGAAACATGCCGTGCTCATCTGCATAATTTGTATACGTAAAAACAATTCATGAAATGCATTAAAACCAATTAACACGCTTCTTTCTTAATATATCTCACTTCTTACTTGCACCTTATGCATAATAAATCTATCTTTATCGCGTTTCATCAATAGATCTTCATTTAATTAGACAGGCTTGTTGAACTGGCTTGATGAACAACATCAAAAAGCTTCAATAATCAACCGACAGACAACGTGAGTAACTCTTGAATGACATATTAAATGAATTAAGTTCTGAACACTCACAAAAATGCAATTATTCAAGACTTTTATTTCTGTTCATCAATATTCACTTAAAGTTCTCACCAATTAGGCACGCCAGTTAATGTTTTGTGTTCCCAAATCCAAGCGTGTATTGAAAAACAGAGCGACATTTAAATTCATGTATTCCGGCTGAGCGCTCGCACAATTATCTTTGAAAGCGCCGACCCTGAAATAAAATGCCACAATCAAAGTTTCCGTATCCACGTTACGCAAAATTCCGCCTTTCTCTATGTAATATTAACGGACAAATGAGTGATGCTGGCCCTTTAATGACGTCTGTAGGGAGCCTCTTTGATCTTTTTATAGCTCATTGAAGTGCGGCGAAGCGTTGGTCATCACTGGCTAAATTCCTTTGATTTTCGGGCGAATTGTCGTCTGCATTTATCCGGCCCTCTTTACTTAGCCCACACCTAATGTCCACGCCTTATCCCTCCTTTCTCCATTTATACTGCTTGCTTTCTTTCCGCCGGGTATCTTTTCCTCCCTACTGTTACGTAAGAGAAAGGCAGCCAAGTGTAAACACTAAAGCAGATTCGGATATCAGGATGTCGTTACATGAGCATGTTGGTATTATGTTGCGTTCCTTTCGGTTCATACACCAAACTATAATAACGTTGTGTAAACGAATAAAACTGAATCACATATCCAGTTTCGTTCGACTATTTTGAATTTTGAATGTACCAATCTTTTGTCATCTCAGAAATCTTTTTCTTCGTCCTAGTAAGATTGCAACGAGTAAAGAAGTTAGTAAAGGAGCTAATGTCGCCTCACTCGTGACTTTGACCATAGGATGTACCTGACCACAAAGCTGAGCAACCCGAACTACGTGCCCGAGGTGTCCGTGAAGGTGACCCTCGTAAACTTCGCCCTCACCGCCGCCGGGCTCGAGGACCAGCTGCTGGCCCTCGTGGTCACCCACGAGAAGCCAGAGCTCGAGGAGGAGAGGGTCACCCTCATGCTGCAGACGGCAGCCAATAAGAAGTGAGATGACGAACATAAAAAGTGCATTGTAAATACAATGGCAGTGCATGGTTGCCAATATGTTGGAAACTACACGGACCGTTGAAAAATGTTGAAAAATAGCTCAGTAAATTCATTCCTGGTGGATCTGAAAAGAATAAACGTATTGAACCATCACGGAATGAGAGCTTCAAATGCGAGCTTCAAATGGAAATCATATAATTTGGCGTACTCAGGTCATGGAAGTCATTTTCGTCACTTCTTACAGGCTTGGCATAAGTATGCTTTGACGTGGGAAAGTTTTACGTGTTATTTCTAGCCCAGATTAAACTTTCACTGGTGAAATCAAAGGAAGCTTCTACGCTCAGTGTTTTGCAATTCACCGATTTAAATAAACTTTTTGCTTCAATTCGTTGTTAGATGCCTGATTTCCAGCTTACCTTGCTATGTGCGGAGAACTTGAAGCCACATTCTCTTGTGTCAGTAACCATAGAACGCGTGTCACCTCTGCAGATCTTCTAATTTCTCAGATTCCGAGTGGAACATTCAATACGGCAATTTTGAACAGCTATTGCAATTGAACAATTTAATTCATAGTTGTTAAAATTTTATTTATAACAGAAACACAGATCATGGTCCAATAACATTTATCGAACCCATGAATATTGAACCCATGAATGTTGAACCCATGAATGTTGAATCCATGAATGTTGATGAACCCATGAATGTTGAACCCATGAATATTCAACCCATGAATGTTGAACCCATGAATATTGAACCCATGAATATTGAACCCATGAATATTGAACCCATGAATATTGAACCCATGAATGTTGAACCCATGAATGTTGAACCCATGAATGTTGATGAACCCATGAATGTTGAACCCATGAATGTTGAACCCTTGAACGTTGATTCCATGAATGTTGAACCCATGAATTTTGAACCCATGAATGTTGAACCCATGAACGTTGATTCCATGAATGTTGAACCCATGAATGTCGGACCCATGAATGGTGAACCCATGAACGTTGATTCCATGAATGTTGAACCCATGAATGTTGAACCCTTGAATATCGAACCCTTGAATACAGGAAGCAGTGTGCTCCGTTTTGGTTTATTTTGTCCAAGTGGCCAACTTGATGATATGGCTGCTGGGTCCGCTCTTACGGTTAAGTTCTCCCGCCATTCATCACTCCGTAGCGAGCACTGAATGCTAAACCCAACTCTGGGCAGGAATTTAAAGGAGCTGGAGGACCGTATCCTGTCTACGCTGAGCTCGTCTCAAGGCAGCATCCTGGAAGACGAAACTGCCATCATCGTCCTGAGTGACGCCAAGAGACTCGTCACGGAGACGCAGGAGAAACAGGCAGTCGCTGATGAAACTGAAAAAAAGGTAGGAGAAGCTTAATTTGGATCTTGAATTTGTGCTTCTACACTGGTGTGATATTTTGTTTGTTAGTCTGGAGAGACGGGATTACTTTGCATTGTGTGTGAAACACGTAGTTTTTGGTGAGGACGTGGCAGTATGGGGAACGTTAGCTCTCTGTTTTTGGTAGTATTTGGTTTGATTTAGATTCAAATACATTCGTTTGAGTGAAAGAAATCAATCCTAAAGGAAAGATGCCGCTGTAAAATTCTGTACAGGTGTTTCGTAAAAAAATCTGCAATAAGCTAATTAATTAAAATCATGTATTTGCAAAGTAAGAAACTTTAACTCGCGTCACCATTTGTTCGCATCATCACTTGCTGTGACACCTCGAAACTGTAAGAAATGTTTTTATGACCTTTTCGAGTCTAAAAACTTGCGAAGCTTATTAGATGCACCAGATTATTAATAATGTTCCAGAATAGTAATTTTTCATACTTTTAATTATGACCATCCTTGTAAGTATCTTTCCCACTATCAAAAAAAGCACTAGTGAATTTTAATCATTATTGTCTTGACAACATTTGCTTAGCTTTCAAGCGGCACTGAATTAGTCAAAATGATTAAGTTCATTCCAAATGATCGTGTTCATCCCAAATAATCGTGTTCATCCCAAATAATCATGTTCATCCCATATGATCGAGTTCATCCCAAACGATCATGTTCATCCCAAACGACCATGTTCATCCCACACGCTGGTGTCCAGATCAACATGACGCGGCAAGGCTACCGCAGCATCGCCGTGCACGCTTCCATACTGTTCTTCACGCTGCGCGACCTGTCCACGCTGGACCCGATGTACCAGTTCTCGCTGTCGTGGTTCGTGAACCTCTTCTCCAACTCCATTGACAACTCCGAGAGGTCCCCGGACCTGGAGGGCAGACTGCAGGCCCTCACCAGCCACTTCACCCTCAGCCTCTACCGCTGTGTCTGCACGGGGCTCTTTGAAAAGGTCGCTTAAATTTCTATAGCACAACTTGGCGTTGTGAGGAGATGATGTCTCTTTTTTGGAGAACATTTAAAAAATTAGTCCATTACTTTAAGCCAATACGACAATTGGAATATTTTAGGAACATTTGCTAATAGTCATACTCTGAAGCCTTTCTCGCGTGAAGCTTGGAATGGGTATTGACGATCGTCTCTCACATAACGCAAGATGTGCAAAACTACTCTTCCCAGGGGGATACAACTATTGTATCTATAAGAATTAGTGCTCCCAGGAGGAAAATGTGAGGTCCCGAACTGAGAGTTTGGTGGGCCTTTTTGTCGAAATCATTTTTTAGTGTTTTGTTAAAGAGAACCTTTTTTCGGTTGACTGCTGTCCTATTTATCAACTCCTACTACTTTCTTCTTCAACTTTTTCTTGTTTCATGAACTTCTTTCTTTGCTTACTGTTTCTGTGCACCTTGTGCATGGATTCCGCGTTCCCTCAACTCCATACTCCTCCTTCCTTTCTTGGAACATCTTTGTCGTGGTTAAGGGAGGCTAAAGCTTTATCATATAATAATAATAATGACATTGAACATCATTTGGCATTGAACATCATCAGACTAAGTATTCATTAGAGTTCGACCACCTCTCAGGACAAGTTGGTGTTCTCGTTCCTGATGAGCGTGAACTTGGAGCGTGCGAAGGGCGGTGTGGGGGAGGCGGAGTGGCTGTTCCTGGTGACGGGGGGAGCGGGCATGGCGGGAGGCGGGGGGCCCAACCCCGCCCCACACTGGCTCCAGACCAGCGCCTGGAAGCAGTTCCAGATGCTGGCCGTCTTGCCTGCCTTCAAGGTATCCAGGGCACGTACTGTTAATGATGATAGTTTTAATCGTAATCCTCATTGTCGCTCCACCAATAATATTAATATAATAGTTTTAATCGTAGTCCTCATTGTCGCTTCAAGATTACTGGTCTGTGTGTTTTTTGCATTTTATTTGACACGTTCACTGCAACGCTGCCTAATGGCGGCCTGTGGCATTGCTTGAAGGGTATGGTTGTAGGTGGCAGAGTTTGAAGAATGACTCTATTGCTCGAAAAAAAAATTGTCTCTGCTGAGAAAATGTAATAGCATGATGATATTCTACCTCGTATGCTTAAATCTCTTCTAAAATATGTTGTAATATTTGAAATGCTGTTCATTCACACCAATACGTAAATGAGCAATTTACCTAGTGGTACTCTTATGCCCCAATGGGCACTTAAACTGTTCAATGAACCAAATCCTAACTTAACTTAAGCCATGCCATTTCAACAAAACCAAATCTGGACCGATCGCCTGTGCTATGTCGTGAAGCAAATCACAAAAAGTTCCAGGTTCGCCTTCTGACACACGCACGGATAGCTTCCATTGTCAAATCTTAGAAATAAATTTTGATTTAGCCAGTCGAAAACGACAAAAGGTTGGCTGTAATCGGAGATAAAATTTTTGGTTGGCGGATGCATTAAAAGGGTAAAGTAGCAAGCAAGAATTGATGCTGTACAATTTCAAACCTGAACAGCAAAGAAGAAGAAAAGTTTCTCAGCAGCTCGTTCTATACCAGATTATTGAATATATTTTGCAGTAGTAAATCACTCACTTATTTTCATGCATTCATGTATTTTTAACATTACAATATCCATTCTCCAAAACCTTTTTTCATTATTAAAAAAATGTCATTAATGGCGCCATCCACTCTTCGACAAATACGGAGATGCTCTTACAAACTGACGGCATACACAAAGTAGAAAAAATTTAAACTTTATATTTCATATCTACTCGCTGCAGTCCTTCTTCCGCCTCCAGTGAGATGAACAAATTTGCTTTTCATCATTCATCACGAGAATTATGTCCCTCCAGAATGTGGTGGAAGAATTTCCATCGAGAGTGTCGGAGTGGCGAGTGGTGGGCGAGTCTGTCACTCCCCACAAGGAGGCGCTCCCCCAAAGCGCGGACTCTCCCCTCAGCAAACTGCAGACCCTCTGCGTCCTGAGGACCCTCAGGCCAGATAAGATGGTCGCCGCCGTTCTCGACTATGTGGCAGGTGCGACTAATGTAACTCAGCGATACTTGACTGGTGCGCAGTGTTTCTTGTTCTTACGTAGCTGGTGCGACTAATGTAACTCAGCGATACTTGTCTGATACGTAGTATCACTTGTTATTATGTGGCAGGTGCGCTCACTGTAACTCAATGATACGCTGCAGGTGCGCAGTATTACTTGTTCTTACCATTGCTGCATTTTTAAAATGAACCAAATCCTAAATGAAGCAGTTCCAGGTGTTGTCTGTGTTGCAGGTGTTGAGTGTCAAGTGCACTCAATATTGCATTTCCATTCATATTTTTCATGTTAAGCGCACGTATAAATTTCTTAGAATAAGAATGTGTCAGTCAATATATTACTTACATCGATTGTTAGACAAAGACAGATTTGGAATCATGTGTTTCCGTTCTTAGTGTCGTTTGAATGACACCGATTTTCCAAAGCAAAACCGCCTGAAATATAGATTAATATGAAATAATCGTTTAGCTGTAGATCGAAAGAGGTAAAATTATCGTTTGCCTGCATATCGTAACAATGTTAATTTGTCACTTTTGCCGGGGTTGTGTGCAGAGGTGCTGGGGAAGACGTACATCGAGCCCCCGCCTTTCGACCTCGGCCGCGCGTTCGTAGACTCGAGCAGCACCGTCCCGCTCATCTTCCTGCTCACGCCGGGCGCCGACCCCACCAGCCTCATACTCAAGTTCGCCGAAGACCAGGTCGTTAAACTTAACAAAAGTCGAGATAAATTGTATTAAAGTTCAACCAAATAGCAAAATTATTACAAACTACCCAGAGAATTCCCATTCAGAGTGAAGGCCGTTTCACAAGTTCACAAGTATTCAACGAAAGCACCTGGGTCGGGACGAAGACGATTGCTTTGTCTTCAATCACTGTCAAAGATGTTCAGACTTAAAAACAGAAAACGTGGTAGTTAATTGCTTAAGTTATTTAGAAGATCGTGTGCAATAGATGATGTGAAATAATTAGCAATCCTTTCTCGAGTTCGATATGAAAATTAAAATGGGAAAACCTCAAAACAAAGCTCTACTGTAGACGGCCGTGGATAGCTTTTCAAGGAACCACAATCCACGAGTCAGGCAAACTAGCTACACAATTTAATTCGTCCCCATACGTGAAGGTTGAAAAGCAGTTTTTTCTCACCTGCAAAGTTCAAACCTAAAGTTAACGAAAATTAAAATCGCGGATAAATTTTGGTACTAAAAATCATTCAAGTTAGTATATTCTAAGTTCTGCAAGTTTGATTCACATCAACTATTGTCATTTTCTAAGAAACCATTGCTTTCACACGAATTTCCAGCAATCCCCAGAATTACTATTTCGCATATTTTCAGTAATGGTTAATTATTGACCCACATCTTCCATGCAATGCCCATACCCACTTTTTCCAATGAACAAAAATATCTACCTCTATCTCTATTAATGAACAATATCTACACCAGCTCCTATCAAATGAAAACCTGCATCCACACATATTCCACCCAATACACGGTAGTTTCCAAACCAAACTCATTCCGATTAACGTACGGTAATTTCTAAGCCGATTTCGAATAAAACAAAACAATTTTTACACTCATTCCAATAAATATACATACAATATGTACAATACTTTCTGCACCCATTTCGCCGAATACAAGGTAGGTTCCACACCCACTACGATCAATGTACGGTAGTTTCTAAGCCCATTTGGAATGGAACAAAATAATTCCTACACCCATAACGATCAACACACGGTAGTGTCCTCACCCATTCCGCTAAGCGAAGGACGCTCTCGCCCCACCGAGCAGGGCATGGGGGGCGAGCGGCTGCAGAGCGTGTCGCTGGGGCAGGGACAGGGGCCCTTTGCAGCGCGGCTCATTGAGGAGGGCGTGCGGCTCGGCACCTGGGTCCTGCTGCAGAACTGCCACCTCGCCAAGTCCTTCATGCCTGCGCTCGAAAAGGTAGCAAAGTGCATCAATTAATAAAGTTGTTCCTCTGTATGTTGCGCCTATAGTTTGAGTTTCAAGATAGATAATAGATTGGAGGGAGGGGAAAAAAGGGTTGAAAGTCATTGAAACTCTAAAGTCAGATTCAACTAACTCTACAAATAATGTACAAATAACAAGTACTAAAAATCGCATCCTTTATTCGTGCTAAATCCTTTTAGAGAATGTAATTTTGAAAAATGCTCACAGGGTGACCACAAAAAAAATCATTTCACTGACCTACGTACGAGTGTGTATGATACTGGAACCATACATCAGAATTAAACAGTTGCATTGTTCCGGTATCATATATACAAATATCGATCAGTGAATACATTTTTTGCCGACACCCTGTATAATCAATACTATATAATAAAACGTCAGGTGTCTCCTTAAATTTATAAATAAGTAAATATATTTTGTATGCGTAATTTCTCCTATGTTATAACATTGGGAATCTCATTGAACGCGTTAAATTTCTCGTTCCGTCTCTTTTTCACGCTCTTAAAGGATGCTTAATGACCGTATCTGTGATACGAGTTTTCCCGGTACAAAAGTACAAGAATATTTTAATCGGGGGTACTATACCATTAGGATGGATATATTTTTTTGTCATCCACATGTGTAGGATTTGTCCAATTAAAATATCGAATCCCATCCTTTTTGACGGGTCGTGTACACTAGTTTAATTAACCGTAAATGTCTTGCCCAGCTTTGCGAAGACTTGAACCCAGAAACGACACACCCGGACTTCCGTCTGTGGCTGACCAGCTACCCCGCCGCCCACTTCCCGGTATCCGTGCTACAGAACGGCATCAAGATGGTCACCGAGCCCCCTGAAGGCCTCAAAGCTAACCTCAAGAGGCGAGTTTGGGCTCATTTCATCTAAGAAAAGCTCATTTCTGGCAAATTCGTGGAAAATTCTCCTAAATTGATATATTAACATGTTGGGTATGAGCACTTCAGGGAGAGTTCTCCCCCTGAGGTTAGGTTAGAATTAGTTCGCCCACAGGAAAGATGCGAGGTACCGAGCTCATGGTTAGAAAGGCCTTCCTTTTACTAAAATAGCGTAGGTTTTTGTTCTCATACAAACCGTCTTATTTCGGTTCGCTGCTGCTTTTTTTCAGCACCTATAACTTTCTTCTTCTACTTTTATCTTGTTTTATTATTTTCTTTCCTAACTCTCTACTTTTGAGGGCACTGGGTCTCGTACCATCCTTTTGTTGTGCTTAGGAAGACTTGATTTAAGGTTAACTTTTTTAATTTACCTAATCTATCAAGTAGGAAATGATACAAGGGAAATACTTCTTCTCACTCGCCTAGGATATCATTCATTTCCTCCCGTTAGTGACGTTAATAAGCTGATTGCCATTCGATGGTAGAATACGATTGTAATTATGAAGTGATCGTAATAAATGTTCAGCTACTGAGTGATCACTTGGGTTTTAAACGATAGTTTTTCAATATTAAGGAAACGTATTTTGTAACAACAGCTCAATTCTTCAAAGCGGCCCAATTCACAGAGTTGATGAGGAATGTTTTCAGGAAAGAAAAAGTGTCGCCGATTCGATTCCTGACGATGCCAGCCCGAGGATTTTCCCTGTTGGGAAAAATGAGAACTCAGCCATAATTACCGACTTGACCCAGGTGTAGGTATGGATAAACGACAGAGGATAAACGTCATTTCGTCCTGGTGTTAGTTAAAAGGCGCAGATAAAACTAACTTACAAGATTATGGGCATCAGGCTTGATCGGATGAAAAAACATCCTTCGCTTCTATGAAATATTAATTCATGGTAATCTGACGAACGAGCTCAATTCATAAAATTAAAAGTACATTAGAAAAATTCTTATTTTAATTAATTTCTCATTTCATTCATTTCTTATTCCATACACAAATTTCTTATTTCATTTCAAAGTAGAAAATAAGACTAGATTCGCTAAGAGTTCAAAAGTTCAAAAAAGAATACCAGCAATACATTCAGCTAAGAAACGTCTTTGCTGCACGTAGGGAAGATTGAACTAAGATCTAATCTAAATCAGCACAAAAATCTTGAACAACCCTTACAAGATCGAGTGACACAAAACTAAGGCGGCGTTTTTATTTCGGTGCAGGCTATACTTGTCGTCTAAAGCGGGGTTTCTATACTAACATCTAATCTAATTCAGCAAAGAAACCTCGAACAAACCTCGAGGACCAAAAACCACAAAACTAAAACGGCGCTTCTATCTGTGTCAGGCTATACTTGTCGGACCCGCTGTGCGACCAGGAGTTCTTCAGCGGAAGCGGAACGGGCCCCGATTTCCGGCGTCTGGTTTTCTCGCTGTGCTTCTTCCACGCGGTGGTGCAGGAGCGGCGCCTGTTTGGCCCCCTGGGCTGGAACATCCCCTACTCCTTCTCGGACACCGACCTGCGCATCTCTGTGCAGCAGCTCCGCAACCTCATAGCGGCCTACTCGGTCCGCAACGTCTTCATTAGGCGCTTCCTCAAGATTTACTTTCTGTGTTACGCATTTGGTTTGACATCTTTCCTTAAATGTTCGTTATTTTGATGCTGATTTCTGTGAAATTCGTTCTTTTTAAATTCATCCCTTCGATGCTCATTTCATCAATATTTTTTTCTATCAATACTCATTCATTCCTGATATATTTATCTCTCCAATATTTGTTTCAATATTTACGGCAAAATTTACGCCTACGAGATTTATTTATACGGATAATTGATCCTTCATTGATCTCTTCATCATTTTTGTGACTAAAACTGTTTACATTCATTTAATTGAAGTATATTTATTGTTAAATATTCATTTTCCAAACAACTTTTTTAAATGTTTCTTTCAAAGTTTTCCATTCTCAAAGTTCTCATTTTTCCGACTCCTTCTTTCTTTAATTATTTCTCCTTTGCTAGTTTTAGCTTCATCTGTTCCTGCCAATCATCAATTTTCACGACTTTAATTTTGTGTTATTTCAGCTTCCAATGGACATCCATCAATACTCGTGCGAGTTTGGATACCGTTCCATTTTACAAACTGCTAAAAGTTGAGAACTCAACTCCACGGCTGAGGACACGATTTACTATAAAGTCTTGCTTCCTCTCTTGGAACTTATAAGGCTTGTAGAAATTAAAACATTTCAGTTATTATTTTAAAGGCAATTTGCTAAGTGTCGAAGTGTGTTCTTCTTGTTCAATTTTACACCATTTCCATTCCAAAATTGGTGTTTTACTACGTAGTTTGCTGAAGAATTAAAATTAATTTCATCTTCTAGCGACTATCCAAACAATAAATATGATTGGGCATGAATAAATCAAATGTGAGGAAACAATACTGTTAATAAACAAATTAAAATCTAGAAAATAATCATATTTATTACGACGACGTAAATTTAAGCACAATTTCATCTAGAGGATTGAAAGCTGATGCAATTTATTTTTGATAGATCCATTTCAAGAACACATGTTTCATGAAAGCGTCGTTGTTTTCAAAATTACTGCGGAAAAATCCCATGAAAAGAAAGAAAGAAAGAAATATTTATTTCCAAAAAGTACAAACATGAAATGTCGATACATCGGGTTTTTTTTAAACACCTTAACATATTTGAACTTCTCTGCTTTCCAACCATCTGTTCTGCTTTAACATTACACGTCCCTTTTCACTGCACGGGAGCTCGCACTCCGACCAGCTCAGTGGATGTGTGTGTTGTCAGGGAGTGCCGTGGCAGGCCCTGCAGTACCTGACGGCCGAGTGCAACTACGGCGGGAAGGTGACCGACGAGCGCGACAGGCGCACGCTAGCAACGCTACTCAAAAAGTTCTGCGGCCACAGCATGCTGCGAAATTCAGACTACTCCTTCGATGATAAGGGTAATTGTTTTCCGGGATAAAATTTTTCGAGACGTCTTTAAATTTCTGAACTTTTCAATTGCGGTGTTACTTGCATTCTGTCATGGTGAGGATACAGTACTTCGAAATTTAGAAAATTTTGAATATAATTCAGGGGAAGTTTTTACTTTCTCATAGAACGTGTGTGCAAGCATCGTGCATCAGATGCTGTTCAACAATTGAATTAATGTATTGCTAAACATTCGTGTTGAAAATACCAATTAAATGAAATAGAGTACTCCTCAAAATCTACATGAAGCATCAAGCCGCGGAATTCTGAAAATATGCGTGATACACGGCATTTCGGTATTTACTCCTGTGAAGAGGAATCCTAAAATCAAAAGCAAGCCGAAGATCGCTGAACGAATAGTCATTTCATTAAAATAATTAGTAAAGTTCAAATGAATAAAATTGAACGTTTCGAACTTAACTGTTCATCAGACGCATTAATGCGGATATAATTTTAAAGGGATCGTAGTTTGATGAAATGATTTTTGGTGTACGTATTTGGCGATGGTCCATATCAATATCTCCAAATAGATCCTTTGAGAGCCACGCTGCAGTTCGACGACCTCTCACCCCGGTGCAACTGTTCACTTTGTTCTCATCCAATTATTTCCTTTCCGAGCAAGGTGATAAACCTTGACCTTAGAGCCTTTATCCATTTCTGAGAACTGTCAAGGTCTCTGTCAAAGTGTCTGATTGGATAATTTTGCCCTATATTACCGACTACTACCTCACTCAGAGGTCTCAAGAAGAGAATATGATATTCATTCCAAACTCTTTTCGCATAACCCAATTTTTCTACCGAGTTACCCACGTACAAATTTATTTCTGTACCGCCACTTTTATCCTATTATTTCATTCCAAATTAATTTCGCGCTGTGTTATATTCATTTTTCATTAAATGCATTCCTTTTGAAGTTCGTACGAGTTTCAACGTTTAGAAAGAGTTCGCTAATGAAAGCTGACTAGTACTCCATTCACGAAAGTTTTCAATTTCTGGGTTCACACTCAATGATCATGAAGGAGAAACACTCGTTATCACTATGAATTCACAACACAACTGACTCTAAAGCTTCTGCTTTTTTTATTGCCGTTTTCAATTGAATAGAAGTGGGGTATTTACAAAATTTGAGCAGGTGTTTGCAGCGCTTACACGAGTGACAATTCATAATATTCACCAGGCGCGTACAGCGTGCCATCTGACGGGGTCCTGGAGGACTACTTAGAGCACATCGATGGTCTCCCCAGGGACGCTCCGCCGGACGTGTTCGGCATGAACACCAACGCTAGCATCGCCAAGGACAAGAACGAGACCGCCAAGCTCTTCGCTGCTGTGCTCACCACTCAAGTAGGCGTGCTACTCGATTAGAGTAGAACTTATACAGTTATTTCTGTCTAGAAGTATTCGCCGACTGAGCGATCGATTGATGTACCGTTGGTTAGATCCCAATTGCTGTTTGAGAATTTTAAAATCGATGATTATGAATAAGTGCTTATGTCTGTCTAAATGTATTCGTTGACTTAGCGATCGATTGGTGTGTTCTTGGTTAGATCCTACTTGTTGGTTGAGAGATTTATTCTCGATAATTAAGAAGAGTAGGGTAGGTCTTGCACTTCAAAGTTAGCTAAAGTGGCTAGTGATGAAGCGGATCAAGGAACATCTTTTTTCTGATGAGGATATATTTTTCCTCTTGAAACATTAATCCATTCATTGTGCGTCTTTTGTATCAACTGTAAAATTTTACTCAGGTGTAAAGCACAGAATGCTACTCAGAAATTGAGCAAATAGAATGAAAACGCTCCTTCCCATCGCATCGTCTTTGGCCTAATGGTTCAGGTTTACATGATTTCAATTTTTTCAAAAGAAACAAATTTCACAGAGGAACGGCCTTTCGAGGCTATTTTCTTATTAGCAATGCATTGCAGTAAACAATCGCGCGTTGTTGAAAAATTAAAGGATAAGCAGCCTAAATGCGTGCTACTGCGTCAGGCTACGTTGTTGAAAGCTGATTTTCCTTTTCGCTGACGTCAAAGCTGAATCGTACTTGTGCAGTAAGCAAACAAGCAAGCAAAAGAAGGTGAACAAACATCCATGACGTTTTGTCTATGAAATAGAAGTTATTTTCCTTCACAGTTTTTCTTTCGAGCTCGCGTGTTTTGGTCTTCCGAAATGTCTTACCGAATACTCAATTATTCTGCTCTTCGCGTACGCTTCTCTAGCACACCTCTGCCTGTAGTCAACATAAACTAGCGCTCTCAGGGGGAGACTGTTAGGCCCCTCTGATTCTTCCAGTTTTTAAGCCTTTTCGTAATCTCTTCCTTCTATTTTGTTCCTCTTCTATCCTACCTTTCTGTTTCTATGCGGAAGGTATCTTGTGTAGAACACAGCCGCGCAGATTCCACGTTTTCTTTATTCCATACTAAATGGTCCCTTCTCCTTCCTTTTCCTCCATCCAATCCCTTTGTGAAATCATCTTGGAAATGAAAATGGAAACTAACTACTATACTTGACTCAAGATACTACTACTCTGAAAAGTTACACACTTCTCTGAAAAGATACACACTACTCTGAAAAGATACTGGTACTCTGAAAAAATACATACTACTCTGAAAAGATAAACACTACTCTGAAACGATCCATACTCCTCTACCTGCAGTCGTCGTCGCTATGCGCCGGGACGGACAGTGCGAGCGGAGGGGAGAGCGACGCGCTGTCGCGGACGTGCAGCGACATCGTGGCCAAGTTGCCGGCGCAGTTCTGCATCGACGCGGCGCTGCAGAAGTTCCCTCCCTGCCATGCGCAGTCCCTGAGCACGGTGCTCGTGCAGGAGATGTGCCGCTACAACACCTTGCTCGACGTCATCGTCTCCAGCCTCACCTACGTCAGGAAGGCTATAGCTGGTCAGTTGTGTTGCTTCACTGCCATCACGAATTAGATTAAGCATCGAAGTGGACATGGAACCAAATACTGTAAACGATTAATTTTGTTTTACAATTTTGGATGTAATGAAGTGAAGTTCTCCTCCTTATTGATTCTTGCATTTTATAATTTATCATGTATGAGACTCTTCGTTGAAATTTGTGCTTCGCTATTTTTTATGCACGTTATCATTGAAACACTAATAACCATATTCGAAATGCTTAACTTTGACCGTGAAATGACACGCTAACATAGTTCTCGTTCAGACTCTTAACATTGCAAACCTTCTATTTCAACAGTTACAGGGAACGCCTACGCTATTTTTCTTTCGAAATAAATTAACGTAGCCTAAATCAAAATAAGTTAACGTTGACCAATTCAAAATAAGTGCACGCTACTTTTCTTTACCTTGCAGGCAGCGAGAGCCTGACTGAGGAGACGGAGGAAGTGTTGGCCAGCATCCGCACAGGGCGCGTGCCGCAGCTGTGGCTAGCCAAGTCCTACCCCACACTCAAGAGCCTCGGCTTCTACATCCAAGATCTCTGCGACAGGCTGGCCTTCTTGCAGGTAGTGTAGGACCTCACTTAATATTTTATCATTTCGGAAGGCTTGCGTCTACCTCACTTAATATTTAACCATTTCGGATGGTTCGTGTCTTATCCATCATATTGGTCACAGAATTGATGTCCTTTGGCTGGTTGCGCCTTGTTGGTGGTCGGATTTGAATTCTTCGGCGAACAAATTAACGAGCTAGTAAATTTATTGCTCTCTTTGACTCGAAAATCCAAGGTTCTCAAGCTGATCAAACTTTCTCTAACTGATGAACACGGAACTTTCATTTTCTTTCAGTGTTTTTGAGTGCGCAAAATGCAGCAGTTTTTCCCTAACTACCGTTATGGATCATGAACATATTGATGAAGTATCTTTTTAGGTTTATCGTTAATGTTTCTGAATGTTCCTGTGTGTTTGCTAAGTCGTTTCAAGTCCAATTATCGAACGCGTTTCAAAACAGAACCTATAAATTGAGATCGATTCACAGAGCGGCATTTGTTCGATTTTGCTGCTTTGACGACCACTGCAAGTACTCTGAGATGAAAACAGCTGCTTGTGTTATACTACATGCAATGTCGGATAGGGCAATTTAAGGCAACTTAGACTAGCTTTTATATCTACATTTTTCATGATCTCACATTGATTTAAAGGAAAACATAGAAATACTAAGTCAACAAAGCTTTCAGTACTGACCCTCACAACCACCATAAAAATGTTATGCAGCACTGGTGATAGTACTCAGTCATCATATCGCGTTTTTGTGTTCTCGCAAGCGTTGGTTCGAAGACGGTATGCCGCGAGTGTTCTGGCTGTCGGGCTTCTTCTTCACGCAATCCTTCCTGACGGCAGTGCTGCAGAACCACGCCCGCAAGCTCGGCACCTCCATTGACCAGCTCACATTCCGCTACACCGTCAGTATCGGGCGCACACATTGGGGAGAGGGCTTGGCCCTGCAGTTGTTTGTCTCGAGTGTGTGAGATACTAGGATGAGCAAAAGGTGTCCAATACCCTAGAGTTTTGTACGTTTTTAGATCCTAATGGAGAAGTCCGCTCAATGGCTTACGTTTCTGTTACAAGTTCGCATGAATAATTTGGTGGAGGAGAGGAAAACAGTCCGTTCCATGTAACTGGAATCAATTTTGTTGTAACTGATAGTTTGTTATCAATAATTGTAGTTGATAATTTGTAATTAATAACTCTAATGGATAATTTAGGATTTATAATAGCAATTGATTGATTTCATTGTAATTTTTCAAATACTGACGCTGACACACTGAAAAATAAATTGATAGAAATGTTGGGCTTCAAAACTAAGAAAAAAGAGATTTCGTAGAAGAGCTAACCATTCTAAAATTATACATACAATATTGCTAAACTTAATCAAATAACTGAATTTTGTGATCAGAAGATGTGAACACGCTAAACTGCAAATTCAACTAATTGATCCTTCAACATGTAAAATACTTTTCAAACGCCTCTTAAAGATGTATCATCAAATAAATTATTAGAAAATTTCCACATCCAAGTACTGTGGCGTCAAAAAAATGAATCAGTTTGCCCTGAAATGAATGAATGACCATGACGTTTAATTTATGTACATTTTCAGTCCCTAAGATGTCAAGTTCTGTGGTGTGTAAAGATGAACCAATTTGTCATGGAGTACGTGTCTCTGAACATTTGACGTATGTAAACAATTTCAATCCTGACAACATCGCTAACAAGATGCAATATCCATGGCCAGGTCCTGAAAGAGCCGCCCGAGGAAGAGCTGCCGACGGGGGCGGTAATAGACGGCCTGTACCTGGAGGGGGCCCGCTGGTGCGGGGAGGCGAGGCGACTGGAGGAGGCCTTGCCTCGCAAGCTGCACGACACCATGCCGCCTGTGGGACACCGCGCTAGGGCATCTTGCCTCTGATCATTTATTTTTAACTTTTCATCTCTTCATAAGAGGGTTTCCTTTTCTCGTTGGTGAATCCAAAAGAACGAAGTTGTATTTTGTAAAAACCCTGAAGGGTTTCTTTTTTCGTTGGGGAATCCAGAAGAAAGGAAGATTTATTTCGCCACAAATTTAAGCGATAGAAAAACTTGTAGCTTGTTTTTTTAAATTAACACAGGAGGCCGCTAGAATGATGGACTATGAGGGAGAATGATGGGACAAATGAATTTTGAACTTCCTGTTAAACGATACGTAATAGCATGCCTTTGTATGACGGAATGTTTTCTTACATCGGAATTACTAAATTATTTACTGCAGCTTAGAGCGATACTCTCGTGAGTGAGGTTCCATGCTCAAGGTTATAGGTACGCTTTCCTTTTAAAAAAAAGGATTTTTGGTTATGTTAGGGGGCATTTTTCCAGTTCGATACTGCCAAGTTTGTCATAACTAAATACTTTCTTTTTCAACTTTTACCCTATTTCACACACTTCTTTCTCAACTTGCCGTTACTGTGCGCAGGGGTCTTGTGAGAGAACGCATCTTACGCATAAATTCCCTGATCGCCTAAACGCCATACTAAATGGTACCTTCCTCCCTCCCCCCTTTGGAACACCTTTGTTGCGGTTAGAAATGCTTAAACTCACTAATCTAATCTGCACTTTTATATTTGTACTCTCGTATCAGTACTGTCGATGGCGCTATTTGATACACAGAGAGAAGTTCCAACTTCTTTTACCCTCTTACTTGAGCTGAGGTGGATGTGTACATTTTCAAGGTTAAATAAATAAATGAAATGGTTCAGACTTAAATCTCATCACACCTGGGTTATTTTTGACTGGTTACTTCCTGAGCTGAATTCTTGAAGAAATTATCCTGAGCTGAATTCTCGCAATGTTAGTATCTCTTATGAAAACCAAATGCACCAGAATTACAGAATTGATGAACGAGTTTTCAAAAACATTGTTAAATCTTTTGTTAAGCCAGCAGATCCGAATACGTCAATTAAAGTCTGTGTGTATTATGAAAACCGCAAAATTAGTGACCTCTTAGTGAAAAATAATATGTCTGCATCCAGGGTTATTGATCTGGACAGAGCGAATGTAATTTACCAATTTTAGTGTGACAGAAGAGAATGTAAATATCTTAATAAATTTACATTGGCTTGACCAGGATGACCCTGAAGCAAAGATAAACCGCCCATAAATACCAAGGTTCTATTTTCAACCATTTCCACATTGACCACAGTTGCAAACCATCAAATGAAGATCTATACCCTAACACAAAAATCTTATATAACGTCACTAAACAAAAACACATTCAAATGATAGAAGAGTTACACATCCATAAACTTAAGCCTGTTCTCAACGAAAACATGATTGACTTTTTTGCTCTAAAATTATTTTCTAAAACCGCAGCTTAGAAGTCGGAGGCAACTGAACGTCCGGTCATTTCGCCCTTATCGCTTCTGCAATGAGCATCTATAGTGTGCAATACTGTTACTGTACCTGATCTCGTGTATATATACTTTTGTTGTACAAACTTTATTTCTAGTCATTTATAAAATATTTTTGTGCTATGATTTCAACTTCCATACTAGTCTCAAATAGCTTAAGAATTAGATTTGCATTTTACCAATGCGACTGATCAATTTTCTGTATATTTTCAGCCTGATGATGATGTTTGAACATCGAAACGTTGCGTTTTATAGACTTCATAGGTAGTAGATTTTAACTATTGACAGTGTTCCAATAAAGAAATGTTGAGTGAATTTCTTCGCAATTTATCACATGATGAACTTCAACTGGTGGGAGAACATTGTATTTCAGATTTGAAATTATGTTAGAATCCGCCTTCAGTTGTCAATAAATCAGAGTAAATTCTTCTTTAACTACTAGCAATCCAAAAACGTTAAATAACTAGCTCTTATGATACGTAATTCTTCGTTAAAATTTTCGCCACAATATTTTAACGAAATGGGCTCGTGTGAGTGACTAAAAAACAAAACTCTCCTGTAATGAAAAGGTGTTCTCTCTCGTAATTTACCCAGATTTATTTTAGAAAATTTGAAGCAATTAAATACGCTCATAAACATTATTGTGATTCGTCATTAATTTACCAGCATTTCCGGGCCCACCAAGAAAACGACCGAGACTGGTCTGCTTCGCAGACCTGATCAATACAATCGACCGAAGCCTTCATTTTCGCTAAACCTATTTGATCTTCTTTATGGTTTCTGGAAGCTGCTTGATGGCCACCACTTCCTAAAGGGCTCAGCTTTCATGCGCCGCTATCTCGCTCATTTTACCACTAATACTCGAGTCTTCTGTCCGCTCATATCCCCCTGCTTTACGAGGCAGTTTTGCGTGCTGCAGGCGTGGTCATTCAAGCCGAACTGCATTCGCTCATGCCAGGATTTATTCGAAATTTCCTATATGGCAATTTTGTGACCCCCTTTCCCGTTGTTTTTGTACCTTACTTAATGTTTTATCTACAGTAGATCCTGACTTTGCGTGGATAAAAATTTGTTCATACTCGAGCTTTACTTCCTTCACCAGCTAAGTTTTTCTGATATTTTGTTACTTAGTCTGATGACTCACCAAAATGAAGGTTTTCTCGCTCGCCTCATGAGTCTCTTTCGACTCATTCTAATTGTAACTAAAGAATTTGGTTTATTTAGTTTCACCAGGCAGGTGGATCTCAGAGTGGATGTTTGTGGAAAACGATCTGAAATTGTTCAAGGCATTTTAACTTTTCATCGCAAATTTTGCTGTATGAAAATGCCGTTTTTAAACTTTACACTAGGAAATATAATAATGTCAACCTATGATACTGTACTTATTTTGCATCCTTCATGTCGACGTATCTTGTTCACAGCTTCATTGAAAAACTTTTTATAAGTTATCTTCGAAGCGTTAGAAAGTCCAAATGCTTTCTATCTTCATCGACTAATTACAAATTTCAAATGGCATTTTTAAGTCTATCGTATATATTTTTAATAAAACGTTAAAGTGGAGTTTTATTTCTTTGAATTAAAGCCCAAAGTGATGCAATTAACTTTGATAGCTTAAAATTCCCTCCGTTATATCCCTGATTTTCCCCGGGATTGGAACGCTCGATCTCACGCATTCATTTCCAATGACTACACGGTATTTTATGACCGCAAAATCTAACGCAACAAACCTGTCTAACTGATTATCACTGCTGATATCAGTGCTTGTGTGACTGCGGTGGTAAAACCAGGAATATAATAATAATGGTAATGGTAATTATAGTAATAATTTTATGACCGCAGATCTGGCTGGAGCCCGTCGAGAAGGCCACC
The DNA here is from genome assembly GCA_014220935.1 of Platorchestia sp. MABIK. Classification (NCBI taxonomy): domain Eukaryota; kingdom Metazoa; phylum Arthropoda; class Malacostraca; order Amphipoda; family Talitridae; genus Platorchestia; species Platorchestia sp. MABIK. Next base: position 18,740 of record JACJUY010000207.1, on the reverse strand, counting down.
CTGTGCACGTCCGGGACGTACTCGTGTCCGGTGTACAAGACGAGCGGCAGGCGGGGCGAGCTGACCACCACGGGACACTCTACCAACTACATCCTCAGTGTTGACCTGCCCACCCACCTGCCGCCGGAGCACTGGGTCTTGCGGGGTGTTGCTCTGCTCTGCTCTCTCGCTGACTGATTTGTGATTAGATGCCGGGGTTGCGGGGTGTCGCTCTGCTCTGCTCCCTCGCTGACTGATTAGTGATTAGACGTCGGTGTTGCGGGGTGTCGCTCTGCTCTGCTCCCCCGCTGACTGATTTGTGATTAGACGCCGGTGTTGCGGGGTGTTGCTCTACTCTGCTCTCTCGCTGACTGATTAGTGATTAGATACCGGTGTTGCGGGGTGTCGCTCTGCTCTGCTCCCTCGCTGACTGATTTGTGATTAGATGCCGGTGTTGCGGGGTGTCGCTCTGCTCTGCTCTCTCGCTGACTGATTAGTGATTAGATGCCGGTGTTGCGGGGTGTCGCTCTGCTCTGCTCCTTCGCTGACTGATTTGGGATTAGATGCCGGTGTTGCGGAGTGTCGCTCTGCTCTGCTCTCTCGCTGACTGATTTGTGATTAGATGCCGGTGTTGCGGGGTGTCGCTCTGCTCTGCTCCTTCGCTGACTGATTAGTGATTAGACGTCGGTGTTGCGGGGTGTCGCTCTGCTCTGCTCCCTCACCGACATCTAATCACAAATCAGTCAGCGAGGGAGCTCTGCTCCCTCGCTGACTGATTTGTGATTAGATGCCGGTGTTGCGGGGTGTCGCTCTGCTCTGCTCCCTCGCTGACTGACTAATGATAACGCGCTTGTATCACGTAAACGACGTCTACACGCTGCTTGCGAGCTCATTAGCTAGTCCACGTATGTTTCGCATGCACTCATGGTTATTTTTCTGTATATGGGTTGAATGTTTCTACTTCTTAAACTTTATTAAATTTTAACAAGCAAAGTGGAGCTCTTATTTTGAGCAGGATTAGATTCAATTCCGTATCGGATATTACTCTTTTGATAATTCAGTCTTCTGCAGAGGCAGTCATATGTAGATTAGCTTGCTTGCAACTATGTGCCCGAAAAATGCGTGTTAGCCAAATTCACGCGCTAAGAATCCTAGTTATGATTCTCGTCCGACACAAAAATTCAAGTGCTATCGCGAGGCAGAATGCTTCTTCCAGAACATGTAGTTGAAAGTAGGGCTACTAGACCCAGTTACGAATCAGGAAACAATAGAACCAGTTAAAACTTTTCTGAAGCCAAAACTCGTATCCATTTTGCATTAAGTTTCTTTGTGTTGCAAATGCTAAAGCGTTTGCGAGAATTTCTAGCAGTCGTTGGTATGCGAGAACACAGCATAGTTTCATTTAGCAACTCGCACACGTTAAGATATTCGTTCATGCTTTCTTTGATTCGTGCGATTAATTACGAACTTAGAGTTTCATATTTTCAGATTGATTGTAATTCAATATAACTTTTCCGATCATAACTCCCAGAATGAAAATTTAACGTCAAAAGAGAATTTGGACATTTTCTCCGGATTAGGGTGTCCGCCATTCTAGATGCCACACCCTTCAAGGGATGCAACCATTATACAGTATCTACGTGAATTGAACTCCCAGGGCAAAGATGCGAGGTCTCGGGCTCGAGGTTGAGTGTCCTTTACTTTTTCGAAATAGAATATCTTTTGTTTTGTTTCATTACAGTTCTTGTGTTTCTTTTCCAAACATAATACTTCTACGTTCATCTCATCTTTTTCAATCTTGCAGATTCTGAACGCATGGTATAACTTCTGCATAAAATCCTCGTTCCTTCCATTTGAAAAAAATCTGTGCTTTCCTCGTCCCTCTCTTTGGAACTCCGATGATAAAAGGCTAGGGAAGGCTAAAATAACTTATTTTACGGTGGAGCGTGTAAAAGATGTTTTATTTCAATTTCCACTAAAAATGAAGAATGAACATTAAAAGCGCTTCTGATTAACGAATTGTCTTAATCGTCCTTACAATTCCCTCTTGCTGGGCAACAAAGCGATCATTAGATTACCTGCTAAAACATTACGATGAGGTTGCGCAATTACCAGAAACCTCGAGTCCCTTCGCATTTCATTTTTTACGCATACAAGTGTCTGCGGTGCTCCTCTTCAGCAGAAAATGATTCATCATAAAACGAAGGAAGAGCACGTCCAGAGAGCCGAGCTCTGGAAATAAGAACAAAGCGCTTTGGATTGACTCGGCCTTCATTTTTATTCCGAGGTGAATTTTTTGGGTACTACAAAGCGGGCCGCTCCCACGCAGCCGCCTACTCTCTGAAGAGAGAGCGGCGACAGAGGCCGGCGTAATTACGTGCATAAATAATGAGCGGCGACAGATATCCCAGTGTCAGAACATTTTTGATGCACAAATAATGAGCCTAAAACAATGAAAACGTTGATCATGATTGGATACTTGATTCTATCGGTATTTACATAAATATAGTAAGGGAATTGCACCACTAATTACCTGTAAACAACAATCGAGCCTGTGTGGATGTTAGCTATCTGGCGAAGGGTTTGACGAAAGGCGGCACAATTATTCACTTCGGTATAGCAGAAACAGCGCTCCTTTTACTCAGCTCGGTAAAGAATAAACAACGGTACTATTGTTGAGGACGATATTGCACAAGCAACAGTGCAATTATTTAACTTGGTATGGCCCAAAAACGGTGATTTTATCATAATTATTAATATTATTTTCTAATTTAGTTTAAACTCTCTAGCCACAACAAAAACGATCTCAAGAGAGCAAAGACAGGGAACCATTAGGCATGGGCAGTAGAAAACGGGGAATTTATGCACAAGGTGCATCTCTACACGAGTTACTCTACACACAGGAACAGAAAGTCAAGAAAGAAGAATAAGAAACTGTAAAAAAACGATAGCAAATTATAAAAAAATAATTGGGCCAGAAAAACATACACTAAAGGTAAATCAATGTCTGAGAGGGCCTAACAGTATCTCCCCAGAGGGCGCCAGTCCCCAGAGCGTAGGCCAGAAACTCGTAACTAACTAAGCCTGTAGCACATCCCATGCTAGATAGAATCGGTGCATTTGCTCAACTTGGCATCAAACGCACGAGAATGCTTTGGTCAAGAGCGTCAGTATTGCACGAACGACGGCCAAATAATCACGATCAGTATTACAGGAACGAAAACAACAAACGACAGTACACTTATTAAGATCACAGGAGGCCCAAGCGGATAGCACAGAAGGCCTGAAAATGGGAAAAAGCCAAGTGGCCACGAATGCTACAAACAACCAGCACTCAGAAGTTGTGACACACTTGAGCCAAGAGAGCAGTTATTTACATTCAAGTGGTTATTGAAAAAATCTGCGTACATCTCGGTCTACTATCTTTAGCTACATGGTCAAGCGATTTGTAAAGTTAAACCAAATATTCAAGTTTCCTATGGTGAACGATTTCTCGTTGAAAAACAGGCGGTCATTGGAATATTCTAATAGATCGGCAGTCAAGAAGTGCTTTCACAGGCTAGTCTTATAGTTATTCAAATGAAATAGTGATAACTTGCTCTGCGTTATTGTCGGCACACTTATGTGTGATGAAGCAGCCCATGACATACAAAAGTGTCAAAATACCTTAATATTTATGAAACACTACTATATGTTAGTTTTGTGACATGATTTTTCTTACTGTGTCTATAGCTGAGGTAACCTAACAGTATACCTCCAGAGGAAGACTGTTCCCATAACAATAGAAAACACCCAATTCGATGAGGGCAATCAGTAAGAGCAGCACTCCACACAAATGGATATTTCTTTTCATATTTCTTTTGGAGGATAAAAATGTATTCAAGCAGCAATGTCGATTCATCTATTCTGCAACTTACAACCTATCCAAACTAACCGTTAACAACCACGGAAACGCTGTGAATGTGTTAAAAAGGTCGGGAGGTATTTCGCTTCAAAATTCCTGTATTTCGTCTCTTAAATTTTCACATTGGGCTCTCTAGAGCTTCATGTTTACTGCAACACTTACTAAGAGTTAAAACTTTTATGCTACAAAATTTTCATTTATGATAAAACTTAAATTTTCAAACCAGTTCATTTGTCCATCAACTCAAAAACTGTATTTTACCTCGAACTCGAAACACTTTTGGTTACACTTTAAATAGAGAAAGTCGCACAAATTTCGTTATGGGAACGAAATATTCCAAAATCAAGTTTTAACATGTTAATTACTTGCTCCAGATGGGGAAGACTGATCATTAGCTTATGGAAATATATTTTATGCTGCAGTAAAATGCATCAACCGATTGTTAGATATCGATCAGAAATCCCCAGGATGACCCGCACCCTCGTGCTCTACAAAGGGCGCAACTTTGAGCTACGACGCAATGCCGCAACCTTAGGGGGCGGCCGTGAAAGGCTAAAGGCTGTCTGCATCAAAGGTTGCATAGCGAGAGAGAGTCAACTCTTAAAAATCATGGCACGCACAAAAGTTTGCGTTGCAGGTTGAAAAAACAGCATTTAGGTCAAAACTCGACCTAAACGCGAAGTTCGGATTGCCAATTTTGTGCTAATTAAACCGTCGCACGGAAAATGTGCACCAAGCCCCGACTCGGCGAGGCTAGAGCCGAGGTAAACAAGTCATTAGGGAATCGCTCAGCTTTGCGATATAAAAGCAAAAATAGACAATTGTTCAAAAATACATGAAGAATAACAATTTTCAAGAGTTTTTTCTATGGGTTATAAAACAATGAAATGCATATACGCACTACATCGCGTAAATGGCTTACTTACCACCTTAAACAAGTCCGTTGAAATAAAAGTTGAGCATTAACGGATCAATTACAAACCTGAAAATTCAAAAAAGCATTCTTTAATTAGGAAACTGCTCAAGAACAAAAAGGACGTAGCTCACATGAATACTTCGATTAGATTCGACACCCTACTTCAAGAAAGTTTTTTCATCTCTGTACTTTTGTCAGTAATAAAATGCCCGACGTGCAAAATTGAAAGCGTGGAATGCATGAAAATCCATGGCATTTTTGCATACAGTAACCATATTTCATTCTCAGAAAATCAAACAAGAATCTTGCGTAAAATTACACCAACGAACAACTACTTTTTTTGGATTAAACAACGTACACAATCGAACGAATCAAAAATTTCAGCGGAGGGTCGTTGGAAGAGACGACTGCTGAAGTGATGTTGCCACATGCAAAACACAGAGGACCTTCAGGGGGCTCGGGTAGGAGTTTCAAGATAATCACAAGTTAAATTTCAAACTGAAACATGCAAATAAATTAAAGAAGGTATTCCTCTATAATTATAGCCGATATTTTTATGTTGACCTTTCTACTTCCGCAAATGATCAGGACAAATCATATAATCTTCATCGCTTCTCAAATTTTCATGTATAGCAGCTGAAGTTTGGTAAATAATAACATTCTGGCAGTAAAAATCTCTTCGTCTCGTGATATTTAGTAAACAGGAGTCGGACAGCAGACCGAGCTTCCTGTTTGTAAACGCGTGCGTGACATTGGGGGGTGCCACCTCACGCTAAACCGAGGCCAAATTCTGCCATTCCCTCCAATGGGAGCCGGGAGAATGAAATATTATCACAGAGGCTATGAGGCGAACTAACATTGATCACCTGCTTTGAGGAGAGAAGGCTCTGTCATACGAGAACTTGCTCAGAGCCTCAAAGTAGCATTATATGTCACTTTCATCAGTAGAACATTTTATACTGCACTGTAAGCATTCGCTTAAAATGAACAGATTTTTTCTGAATTGAGCTCCGTGATCCAAGTGAATATAAAGGTAAACGTGTGGATGCCTGTCTCTCAGCAGGAGCCTATCAACGGCCCTGGCGAATACGAAGGGAGAAATCTTTAATTTTTTGCCCCCTTACACATGCTGACTTGGATCTCCACTTTTCAGAAGTTAAAACTTAAGTTCGTAACCTGACAGAGAGAATTGTTCTCTCCTAATAAACGACTGTCAAGTAATCGTATCAATACGAAGATTAAAAGCTTTATATGACTGATGGAACGAATAAACTTCAGATTCACACCGCCTCATAAAGTCTCCCTGAAGTTGACATCCTATTTTTTAAATCACTAATCCAAATCTCAATTGCAGTCAGAAAATTAACAGCAAAGCGTTCTGGCTTCGTAGAGCAGTGTACATATTAGAATGAACTTTGAAGAAATTAAAGAAATTTCGCCAGGAAGCTTCAATAGAAATTAGATGAGTTGAGTGCTGTAATTATAATTCAATTCGACAATATGCTACAACTCTGTGATGTCGTTTCCGACCTCATCATGTTTTTCCGCGCACCATGTTTAGGTGGCCTGCCCATTGTCTGTGTGTTCATGCATTGTGTATCCACATGCACGTACGTTACGCTCATTTTGTGACATATTTGGAAAACGTGAATGTTTCAGCTCTCTCTGAAGAGATATTGCATATTTAAGAATAAATTATAAAAATTTCACAGGTGTGCTTACTCTTGCAATGCTCGATGTACGTTCCAAAAGAAGACGTTGCGATGAGCCAAGCATCCGTTGAGGCTTATATTGCTTTGGCTGGCAGGGAACAAACCAGCATTTTGTGACTCATGTGACACATATCAACACCCTGTAACTTTTGTTACTTCTTTTTTTCTCACTTTAAATTTTAAGTCAATAAATTACGATCACTATGTCTTATTACCAAGAAAAAGTTCAGCTTTATCAAACTCTGGTCACCATGTACACACCATGAAACTCTTTAAAATATTTAATACTTGTCCGAGAGTTTCGTGTTGACGGAAAAATTAGCAATTGATAGAACAAAACTTTAATTAAATGCAGTGTCTCGCTGTGTTTTAAAAACGAGTTTCGTTCATGAAATACAGGTAAAAATTGTAGCACTTTGCCATATAATAAATCATTTTAGTGTGTGAACGCGTAGATTAGCCCCAGCTTTCTCCCTCTGCACGAAAATAAAAAGAGTGAGCACTCGCCCTTTAACCCTAAATTTAGCCTACATACAAACGGATCTTTCCGCATTATGCGAGGAAATCTCATGACTAGCCACTTTATGCTCTTCAACTGTACATTTGGCCTACAAATGTACAAATCGTACTACGTTATGCTGAACATCCGCCATATTCTTTGATTGTGAAAACGAATTAGATCAATCTATTCTTGACTCACTACGCGAAACGAAAATCCGGACTCGTGAATGAATGTTTTGTTCTACGCAGGTGATGTGGTCACGATGCGACAGCTTCACTGTGTGCCACCAGTTCTGCTGCGCGGTCTCAGAAGCGAGAGCTGGGAAATCTCCTCTTCTCTGAACTCTTCTTATGATGGAGTTTTGTCTCGCGTTCCGGATAAATGCTTCATGATAACTTTATACTCAGTTAGCAAATACTAGGAATATTTTTTAAATTTATATTTAGATCCATGAAACCACGCCGAACGAAATAAAACTTTAGCCGGTCTTTATACCTAATTGCACTAATAACACGAAGCATTTTAGTGAGAACATAAGCAGCTTGAAGTATCGGAAAAACTTTTCGTTACAAACACTGATTTTACAAACTGATGACAGAGCGGCAGCGGACGGCATTTTGTGATTCTGAGGCATCGAGAGAGCAGCGACGGCTCTTTATGGGGCAGCGCTGAGAGCAACATTTCAGGTTTTCCTCAGTAGGCGGGAAAGTGCGGGAATAGTTTACGTTAACTATACAGATGACAATACGCGAATAGTTCACGTTAACTATACAGATGACAAAACGGGAATAGTTCACGTTAACTATACAGATGACAATGCGGGAATAGGTCACGTTAACTATACAGATGACAATACGGGAATAGGTCACGTTAACTATACAGATGACAATACGGGAATAGGTCACGTTAACTATACAGATGACAATACGAGAATAGTTCACGGTAACTATAAAAATGTAAAATGGGTATTGTTCATACTAACAATAACGTGCTAGCAAAGAAAAGGAAAATACTGAAATAGTTAACACTGAAAATAAAAAGAAAAATGCGTGAATAGTTGAGACAAACAATAAGGAGGAAAATACAGTAATAGTTAACACTAGCAATAAACAGGAAGAGCAGGAATGGACCACACCAACAATAACGGGGCCGTCAAAGCGATGCCTGCGTTTAGAAGCGACTGATCTCGGATTTTACGAGCGCAACTGAAGCCAGTACAAGGGAGGTGTGTGTGTGCGTGTGTGTATGTGTGTGTGTGTGTGTCGTGCGCCCTGCACGTGTATGATATCTCGATATCCTCTCCCTTCTCTGTGATGCGTTTTATCTACGTTCAGTTAGGCAATTTTTCAATTGCTATTTTTTACTCATTAATTTTAGCCAGATTATGAATCTCGTTCATCAACTTCAGCACGTGTATAGCATGAGGTCAAATTGTGTGTGTTTCTTTCTCCTAAAGCAGTAAAACTCTTGATTCATTCGCACTGAACCAAATGTTTGCGAGGGGTTTTCTTCAGTTTGCTTCATAAAATGTGTCAAAAAACGTGAAGGGAAATATTGAGGTGTGGTTGACATTTTGCTAGGGCAGTTATATTAGCAAACTTATATCTAAAACGGTAAAATTTTACATTTTTTCGAATTTTTGGTAAAGATTTTTCGATATATCATGCAGTACAACAATGGGTGTGAGACACGTGACCTTATCTCACTTGTATACCACAATTTTATTCTATTTTCCCCCTGAAGCCTTAAGCATTAACGATTGTCCGATCACTCCAGAGTGTAACACACCGTCACACTCCTGACACAAAAGTAATCATTCTAACTGAGAAGTAAAGAATTAGCAGAGAGAGATTTTTTCCACTTCCCCTGCTCCGTCTGACTTTCTGCTTTTACACGCAAACAAACACATTTCGTACACTACAGCAATCAGCCGCAGAAGGCACGCTTCTCTCGAGTCAACCAATCCACCAATGACGTGAAGGCCTGACCTAGACTTTCTTTGACCGCTATCGTAGCTTTTTGCACAATGTTACTTGATGGTCAAAATTCTCTGATTTTACTTGTTCTAAATAATATTTGACCCTAAAACTCACAGGGCATGTGGCTACCCTGATGAAATGCCAGATGTAGAGAGGTCTTTACAGTCAAACCTTAATTGAGAAAATTAAAAAACGCAGAACTTCGGACATAGAAAGGCCGCTTTAGCAGCCGTGCGACGGTCTCGGCCCAAGGACCCCAAAAGTCCGCTCCGCAGGTCAAGGGGAACATTTCGCTCATCTCCAAAAATAAAATACAGTTTAGCGCCCTATTTTGCTTTTATTTTCGTCCATTTTAGGAGCGCGAGTTCCAGCATCCGGAGAATAAAAAGCTCAAATTTATCTTCGCGTGAGGAGAGGGCAGCGGCCAGCCACGGGCCTTGCAAACTTTTGTTAATTAACAACAATTTCATAAAGACTTGGAAAATTTATTTCCCGTTACATTAATTCGGTGAACATGCGCACTGGAGAACGTAAGGCTCGTTACGATGTTCAGCGCTGTTCAGGTGAGGAAATGGTGAGTGCTGAACTAAAGCCAAAATCACGAGACGGATTCAAGTTAAACTCAAACGTGACGTGATCGCCAGCACGTCGCCGTGTGTCACGAGAGACGGTCCCTCGACGACGACAGCAACATGCTGAGAACATTTCGATACCACAAGTGTACATATCGAGTCCAATTTACACTACACCGCTGGTCGAAGCAAAACAAAGGTGACATGCGACTCTGGTTCCTATAATTGCAGAGTGAGAGTAGCTCAGCGCTTATCACAACACTAAAAGTTAGCGTTGGCGGTGATCAGCTCGAGACAAGTTCGGTGCGCGGCATGACGACACGAGTTGCGCTGTGCTGCGCGATGAAGCGACCCTTAATACCTCATTAAAGTCCCTGAGCTCTTCTCCCTCGCTCGATGACGTTGATGCACTGGATTTACACTTCATTTTAGAGCCCTCACTTGTTTTCTTATTGCTTGGCCAGGTAAAAATAGCCCTGAACTTCATTAGGTGGCGGAGGTGTCGGTCATTCACGACAGCGAAGGTCGGAGAGGCAGCGACGCCGAGGGGTCAGTCGACAAACTACTCTCCCTCTGGAGCTCGACCAACTAATTTCAGGACTTTCGTGTAACTCATTAGACTTTAACGCCATGTACTTATTACTATTAGATCGTCTTGCGGTCCCCTCGTACGGAACCACAGAAACCCACCTCAGAATTTGAGTCATTGAACAGCCCGTATTAACTTGAAGGTAATTACGCACTCGATGCCGGTATAATAATCCAACGTTGACTCCAAAACATCAGCCGAAACATCGGCTTTGATTGAAGAAGACTCTTGTGTATCCAAGATACGCAGGTCGAGCTCTTCAGCCCTCGTGAGACGCGTTGCACTCGCACGCCGAGCGTCAGACGTGCTGTGGACGCGGTGCTGTGAGCAGCGTGTCGGTGCTGCTGTGTGACTCTCTCGTGACTGTTGCTAGAGCGCTGTAGTGAAGGCAGTGGACACCTGTGACAACCTCCTTTCAAATTAACTGGCTCTATGGACAGAACTTTCTAATTTTTATATGAGAAAACAAGAGGCTTAAGTTCATCGCGGCGTTGAGGATTGTACATGTCATTGAGAATTTTACATATAATTGAGAATTGTACGTATAATCGATGTTATTTCTTCGAGAAAATCAAAATTTACAACATTTAAGCTGTTGAATAACAGCAACTCATTTTATGTTAACTGCGAGAAATTATTTTTTGTTTTTTGAATTAAATTAATTTATTCATTAATGAAAAGTATTTTATTTAACGAGGGAATGTAATTCCAATTAAAGTATTGGAAAATGCGTGAGGTTATCTACCATTTCTGCCGTTAATAAATTAAATTGCGTCCCTTCGGGAATTTGCGTTCTATTGTATTTTATTAATTTCACTAAGTTCGTGGCGTCACAAGTTTTCACGTAACAAATGATAGAAATTGAAGTCATCGCTCGGAGCAACTGCATCGAGTCGAGTCTGCATGTGCAGTATGTCCCACAAAACCCGAACCGAGGATTCATTTTCCCGTATCAGTAATACCATCACAATCAGTCATACCTTTTCTATAGGTTAATTTTGAAGGATAATTTTGCTACAAATTAAGTGCGTATGGTATTCTTATGATGGTATTACTGATACGGAAAAATATATACCCTGTTCGAGTTTTTGTGGGACATACTGTATCTGAGTCTAATGTTCTTCAAAATAAAATCATTCACAATTGTTGTCAAAAGCTGTTATCTTTTGAAGGAAATAATGGCCGCTGAAAGTTCTTGCGCAATTTCTAAGCATGTTACAATCTTTCATAGCCAACAAAATTAATTTCAAAGCTATTTGGATTAATCTTCTAGAGTGAGTCATTGTGATTTGTTCCCAAATTAGTTTAGTTTGATGGACCAGAAATTATTTAGTACACATTGAACGTATCTATATCGAGTCTGATTTCTGCTTTTTGTAATATGGTCACACGATTTACCTTAGAAACTATCGCTGCCAACTCATTTCGAGAAAAATAATTATCACAGCCCATTTCTCAAACGGCCAACATCCTTTGAAGAATTGAGTAACCCAAAGTAAACAAGCATTGTCGCAGTAGTTTTTCAAAGTAACACGCCAGTAAAAAAAACATTCCTCTTCGACCAACTTGTTTGCTGACTGAATTCATTCGAAGCTTAAATTGATCGCCGCGTGATTCACATTCACCGTTCTTTATTGATGCAGGAAGCTGCTCCGATGGCCCCATCGGCGCGACTAAATGGTGGCACTCAGGCCCTGATTATATCGACCCTCTATGCTCGTGCCATGAACTTATTTAACGCTGTTTATGTTGGCCTACATGAGAGACCGAGAAAGTTTTTGTTGGGCTGCGTGCTCGGAGTGAGGGTAAGTTATTGATCAGTCTTGATTTTCCTGAGGAGATGTCGAAACGAATGTAATTTTTGAACTTTAACTTGATATTAAGGAATATTCTCGTTTTCAATTTGAATGCTTGTGGAGGAAGAGGGCTTCTGTTTAGAAACTATCAATTTTCTTATTAATTTTACTGATAAAGGTGTGATCACTATACTTTTTAAACAGCATTTGATCGTTAGTTCAACGTACTCAGTCATTGGAACTCAGTGATGGTAATCATTAGTGAGATGTCAGTCGTTCTGCTGCATGTGCAATATTTTTGTCCATTATTTGGACAATCGAGAATAATTGAAAGAGCACACGATGACTTCCTCTTTCAGAATGTGCTCAAAAACACACAGTTACGTTTTTAATTCAATCATTTTATGCGCTAAATTTAGAAAGCGATCATGGATGTTCTGAGTCGACGATCGAATAAAAAAATGTAAATGAACATTTTTCCGAACAGATGAGCCTCAACTTCCTGAAAGACACAACTTTTCTTCTCAGACGCTGACATGTCTTTACGAAAAAAATTTATAACTTTATCCAGAAGAATTTTATGAAATCACCTCCAATCACAGTAATTATGTTTTTACAAACCTTTGTAAAGCATATTTTGGTGAAATTCAAAGTACTGCTCTAACCGCACCTACGTTACCGATCTGGTGGGGAAAATTCGAAGCTTCACCTGTTGTTAAAAAGGGCAATTGTTTTAACCCTGTTAAAATCCGACACCGTAATCGGAAGTCGCGGCCAGCAGCGAGAGGATGAGGGACGTCACTGGCAGCGTCGGTGATACGCAGCGGCTGCGCAAAAGTGTCCTCTTTACAAGAGCATCTCATTGTGGAAAAAAATCCATTTCACGGTAGAATTTGCCTGCAGCGCAAATGCCCTGCGTGAAGCATCACAAGTTTTCGCAAGCACAATTTTATCTCGGCAGACAGTTGAGAACCTGTAGCGACCTACTCTTCACTAGAACATTACTGCGGTGCACAGGTCATACTACGTGATTCTGGGAAAATGCTGACAGCGATTTTTAACTGAGTAAATGTTTTTAAATAATTTCTGAACCAATGAAAGAGAGAGGGCATTTCTGGTAAGTTAATTTAATCCCACAAAAAAAATTCCGTAATTCAGAATGAGAAACCATTTTGACAAGAAGCTAATTGACACGGTTGAATTCAGCTAATGGTAATATCATATAAAATTTAACTACGAACAAAAGTTTTCTATCTTACTTGAACTACCGTATTGTTCTAATTTCGTATAACTATTAGAATGATTTCTGAACCTACTCGGGACCCAGCCAACCAAAACAACCCAGCCCCCAAGTAATTTCGCCAAAAAATTGCTACTCAATTTCAGCAGAACTCGGCGTCGCCCGCAGCGTACTTCGCTCTCTATTTCTTGCTACGAGATGGTGGGCAAACATCAGTTCACTTATTGACCATCAATTGCTATCGTTCATTTCCTAATGGTAACGCTATGAATAAAATACATTCATTCTTTTACATTCAATGAAAGACAGGATAAAATTCAAATCAGTTTTCCAAATAATGCAGGTACATCTCATAAATGATAATCGATTAACATTCATTTATTGATAAAAACCAGATAAACTTAGTTGAAATTGATGCTTTCAATTGATACATGGATAATTTCAGGCCTTGCCTTAACCTCGGAAACATAAATTACGAGGACAACAAAACAACGCATCCGACATGCAAACCTCCCGAACTCGCGCTCGATAACCTACACCTGAGGCCGCTGTACACAAAGGCAACGTCCGACTCGACAACATGACACCCAATTCCCATCTGATCGTCCTTGTTCTACAGTAGAGATGTGTAGGCCTGCTACGGCCACGCCTGCGCCCTGACCTGCTTCTGCAGGAGGGTAATCCAAAGAGGTCAGCTTGCATCTCCTGAGGGTAAACATGAAAGGATAGCGATAGGTTTCGTGCTCGTGTCCATCGCGAGTGTATTAGTGATGTTTACAGAAGGATTTCGTGGCATTCGCTGCAACGGACGCGTAGTCTGCAGTGAAGAATGGTTACTAACATTTTGCTGAAAGAAAATGTATTGTAGAAAACGCTTTTGTTGCCGATGTGCGAAAATTTATGAAAATGTTGATATCTCAACAGTCTATCGATCCTTTTGATTTTGTTAAAAATTAGATTAACCGCAAAATGAAGGAAGGATGCACTCCAATGTATACTTATTTTGATCAGCTAAAGATAATTGGATATTTGAAACTTATAAATGAGAAATTACGAAACAAATAAAGGATGGAAGTAGGAATACCATTTTCCATTTCAATATTTTAGAGGGAACGAATCATTTCACGACAGCATAAATTTCATTTTTTCCTTGTGGGTTAACACTCCGTAACAAAGGGAAAATAATTATTTTGCGTCATTTGAATTTTACACGACATGAACTGCAAAATTAGCAGCGAGGCAAGTAAGGTTGAAGTAAAAATTTTCAATTCAATGTTGAACAAAAAGTTATCCTTGTCTTGAATGAGCTTTTGACAAAAATTAATTAGAATAAATGAGATTGCATGCTTGGGCTGATGACATCATCAGCAGCCTAAATCTTTAAATGATAAAACATGAATTTTTTAAATCATGCAATAATTTCAATTCTAATTTCCCCACATTACGGTATAATTAAAATACCAGTTTTACCAACCACTGGCAAAACCTTCCAATTCACAAGAATGAAGATGGTCACCAACTTTCTTCATTCTGCTACTGAGGAAAGAAGGCTCCGTTGCCTCCACCCCCGCCGCAGCTCACACGCGTATCCCATGTATTCTGCGGCCAATAAATGCTCGAGTTCCCAGAAAATGACAGTCCTGTGCTACATAGCACGCCAGCTCCTCGGCTGCACCATCTCTGCCACAGTGGACTCACGTCTATTTGTCGACTGATTGCGGTCAATTGCCGAAAGGTTTGGTCGTTAATTCTGCCTCTCGTCCTGCGCGTCGTAAACTTCTTTTGTCCCCCCACGGAATTAGGGCAAGGGTAATGAAGACAGCTTTATGTAACTCATCAATTGCTGCCATGAAAGCGGACGTGAGAAACTGCGCTTTGGAAAGCTCAAACTCGTGAATTTGAGTTTTCCTCTCAGGGCGTTTGCGTCGGACGCTAGATTGTTGGGTTCTTGTGCGGTGAATCATAAAATTGAAGTAGAATGATCCAAATTTAATCTAATTCCCCAGACGGCTACATTTCATCAGTGTGCAATTAAGTTCAAAACCAACGAATTTCACTTGTGATGTGAATTGTTAATGAATTTTAAGTTAACCTCAAGGCGATGCAATGACATTGCCCATATTTAACACTGTGATTTGTTATGAGTGATTTTCTTGTTGAATATAAGATGAAGGCTTCCGGTGGTCGAGTCAGACTGAGCCTGTTTATTGAGCGTCTTGTGTGACAAGCGACCGAGAATTCTGCATCAGAGAAGTGAATGAGCAAGCCTCAGCGTGCCCTGGGAATGCAGAATTTCCCCATTTAGCGCTGCACCACAATCCGTCCAACTTTGGCATGGTCAGTCGGTGAGGTAACGTCAACAACACGAACGAACGCTTCCGTCAATATGTGACACTAAAAAGAGATCACTTGTAGTTGGAATTTGGCTTGGGGAGCGTTAAGTTCTCCCTTTTAACTCCCTACGAAGTCGTCAAACAATCATTTCCTTGTGAGGTGACATCAACAGCTCAGGGATCAGAGAGTGTGTGTTTGTCAAGGTCCCAAACAACGGTTGCTGAATTGTTTTGACCAGGTGGGGACAGTGGGACATTCTCGCGGCGAGCGTACGCCCGCATCTCTAACAGGAGCACAACAATTGCGCTGCACCGGCGGGAATTAAACTCAAGTCGCGTCTCTGAATTCATAACATCATGAATTGCAAAACTCGTGAGATAATTTTAATTTCAATTTCATCGCATTACGATTAAAGAAAAACAGGTATGACAAATTTATTCGTGTGGGGTCAATCCGACTTTAAAAACTGGTCTTTTATATTTATGCCTTATTACACTATGTACGCCTACATTTCGGAGTGGCAAATTTCGTCGCTCGCTAAGGTTATTAAGATTTGAGTATTATGTTGTCCACGTGTAGCAGATATATCTAAAAATTTTCACCTAACAAATGGTGAAGATAGACATTTTTTGGTAGTATTTTACTCAAACAAAATAGTCGGAAAGTTTAAATCATATCAAATGGATTTCGAATGGATCCAAATGGACGCGAACTATTTGGAGGAACAGTTCTTTCAGCGGCTGTTTACTATCGGTCGATGAATCCAACCATTTATTTCTATAATAATAAAATCAAATATCCGAACTCCAGACCCTTAATTCTTAACTCCTGCTTTGAGGTAACGGAATGTTGATCATCAAGAGCTGAGAGACAGCAAGCGCAGCACTGGCCGCCTTTTTGGCCCTCTCATTGCCCGGTGTGGTGCAGACCCTCGTATTGCCCGATGTGGTGCAGACCCTCTCATTGCCCGGTGTGGTGCAGACCCTCTCATTGTCCGGTGTGGTGCAGACCCTCGTATTGCCCGATGTGGTGCAGACCCTCTCATTGACC